>OZ009950.1:7808948-8101448 GCA_963932025.1 Erebia epiphron
TCGCTGTGAATATGAATGTTACTAGTGAAATTAAGATAGAAATATATCTACGGTGTATAGGTACTTTACTATTCAAAGTAACTGCACTACTAAATATATTTACTGTGGAAAATCATTTGAACGAAACAGTATAATTATTAACTGTGTGCGTATAAAATTGTATTTTAACAAGCGCAGTGCTGCAGCACCCGCCCCTGCTTCACTCGGGCGAAATTTCTAAAAAATCCTTGGAGGTGTAATTTCCAAAAATCCTGAAACACGCGTTTCTTCATTTTAAATCGAAAGCCCAAATACTTTTTTTTTCCCCTGTATAACCCCTAAAGGGGTAGAATTTCTAGACATCCTCTCTTAGTGAGTATAAAAGGATCCTAACGTCAAAATTTCAAGTAACCCCAGCGGTTTAGGCTGTGCGATGATAGATCAGTCGGTCAGGACAAACGTTTTTACATATATATAGTAGGTACTGTTTTAGGCACGGCTAAAGCTACTATGGACTAAAAATTTGGAATAGGTAAGTGGTTATAATATTATGTTATAAAAAAAATAAACTAGCAAGCCCGCACCGGCTTTGCACGAGTGGCCTTACGTTACAAACTAAGTATAGCATGCACTTTTTTTTAGAAATTAACAACAACAAACCTTTAAAAAAAATCTATACTTATATTATTATGTTTTTTCCATCCAGACCCACCTGGGTAGTTTTTATTTTATATCTACCTAAATGTGGTTCTAATCGTTTATGTTACGAACTTAGGAGTAAACAATAATAATATTTAAAAAATTACTAAGTACCTGCTACTATATACCTACCTATTGCTATACAACTTTTTTGTTTTGAAGGATAAAATATTCAGAACCTTTAAAAAGGTTAGTGGGCTCGTCCGGGATTTGAACCCGGGACCTCTCGCACCCTAAGCGAAAATCATACCCCTAGACCAACGAGCCGGTTGTTCTCCTCGTCAAAATAGCAGATACTAACACCAGAGTTACTTAGTGAAAGTCGCATGTAATGTGTGACGTCACTTTACTTTTACGCTTTAAGCAATAGATATGGTCCCAATTTGGGTCCTAAATATTAGCTATAATAATACACTAAACATGAATTGGTTTTATCACGTTCATCATCGTTTTAACCCATAACCAGCCCCCCAATTATGTAAGAATTGTCGATCAAATCGTGTAAGTTCGGCTTCAAAGTAAAATAAACTATAACAACATTGAATTAGAGCACAATTTTGTGTATCCATTCTCATACGTTTAGGTATGTACGATACCCTAAACATATAAGAATGGATACACGAATTTGAGCTCTAAGCCAATACTATTATGGTTTATTTACTTTGAAGCCGAACTAAGACGGTTTGATCGACAATCCTTACATGATTGCACCTCTGATCACTACTAAGCGTGAGTCTCAACTCAGAATCAGAAGTATCATGTCATAGTTCATCACGCTGGTCAAATGCGGTCTGCTAGATTTCACTTACTTTCGAGAATATTATGGAGAAATCTCGGTCATTTTTCCTCACGATGTCTTAATGGCCTCTCATTCATAGAGGTAACTCGTGCTCAGTATTGGGCCAGTGATAGTTCGACATGATGTTGACGATGAGTTAATAGTTATAACCATCAAGTAAAAATGCAATCAATGTTTTGGACGCATTTGGGGTAGCATCGTATGCGATATTTTATCACATATCTAATAAACTCGTTACATCTAAAATTATCACTTCCTGCTACATTTTCCTTCGATAGCGGTACTTATTATGGCTGATCTAAATTTATAACTGTTCAATATTGTTTTATGCCTGTTATATTATTTTATGGCCGGTTTACATAATTCCAGCCAGTAGCAGTAGATCCAATATTGTGAACAAAGTTCCAAGAAAAGTACAGAGTTGCGGGTTCAATTCTTGGCTGCGTACAAATCATCATACTAATATTATAAATGCGAAAGTCACTTTGTTTGTTGGTTTGTTGGTTTGTTGGTTTGTCCTTCAATCACGCCGCAACGGAGCAACGGATTGACGTGATTTTTGGCATGGGTATAGTTGAGGACCTGGAGAGTGACATAGGCTACTGACTTTTATCCCGCAAAATTAAGGAGTTCCCGCGGGAATAACAAAAAACTTAAACCACGCGGACGAAGTCGCGGGCATCAGCTAGTTAGTAATCTACTATATAAAAATAAGTCGGGTTTTCCTTCCTGACGCTATAACTCTAGAACGCACGAACCGATTTCCACGGTTTTGCTGTCGTTGGAAAGGTCTCGGGCTCCGTGAGGTTTATAGCAAAGAAAATTCAGGAAAAATTTCAACAGAAAAGCGGGAAAATCTTTTTAGCGGGAAAGCCATCTGGTGGCGAAACGGAGTTCGCCGGGTTTGCTAGTACTTTCTAAATCAGTTTTAAAACTAATGTGGTGGGAGGTTCGGCCGTGGCTGACCAACATCGCCGCGAAACCAATTCGGGGCGTGGGCTTAATAAAACGGTTATACCCCTTCCAGGTTAGCCCGCTTCTACTTAGCACGTACCCTAGACAACATTATAACTTTGCACCAGGAGAGACCGCAGTCAAGGATAACTGTAAACCAAAAAAAACAGTCAGTCCCATTTGAATTACTGGATTGGAGTTAGTAAATAGTCATATCGAAGGAATAAAAAAAATGTTAGCTATGGTAACAGTAATAATTGGTAGAATATGCAATCCTTTCCAGTCCAATCCAATCCAGTTCCAGTGCAATCCTTCAGTCACTAGTAACTGTACCAGGAACCAGTACCTATAAACTGGTTCCAGTTACTGGAATAATGTGACCCGCTCGCTATCTTCAACGAGTCTTCACTTTCACAACGTGTTTTATCTTGATTATGTACATTTTTCTTTAAATTAATTTGACACCTTAATGATCTCAGATAAGATGGTTTAGAAATGTTACCACAAGTCATATATACATTTTTTTGTATGGATAAAATCCCGAATCTAAATATTCGAAACACAATTTTCAATAATTTTTCTTTTGAACCAAAAAAGATATCGAACTCAGGTCGCGGAAAAAATGTATTACAATAACAGCAGTTACTGTAGTTTTTTTTAACCAGTTTATATTCAGCCGTATTAACTCCTAGCAAAAGTTTTTAGCTTATGTATACATCTATACTAATATTTTAAATGAGAAAGTTTGGATGGATGTATGGGTGGATAGATGTTTGTTACTCAATCACGCTAGAACGGCTGAATGGATCTTGACGACCTGGCACAGACATAGATTATAGTCTGGAATATTCAGCCGTTTGTATTCAGCCGTATTAACTTCTAGCAAAAGTTTTTAGCTCATGTTAATAAATTTATACATTGCCATGTTCCCGACGAGTATTCCTTTATTATGAAAATAACCTTATCCAGCCTATTAATTTGCTTATGGAGCTAATTAAGAAATGTAAAATAAACTCTAAACTTGAAATTTCAGCTTGATAAATGCCTTGCGCATCCGACAGCGCATTGAAAATGTGGTAAAACCCCGCTTTTCTCACTAGTATGGCCGAGGAAAGCACCGATGCTACATCCCTGCGGCCGCCATTACTGAAAATTTCGCGCGCAAAATTCGTGATAGATAACAAAATATGCAGTAAATGAATGATGCGTGTCTAAAAGTATTTAAGTGCTATTCTTTAAATAAATCGAATAACAGCTCTAGATTCCAGCCTGTATTTATGTGAATATTACGTGCAGGGATTTTTGACTAAAATATGGGCTGAGGTTTATAATGTCAGCCAACTAAGTACTATGAGTAACGCAAAACTTTTGTTCAAAAATAGGACTGAATGTTAGTGATCATGTACCTAAATATTTTATCCAGTGTGGTTTTTGTGACTCTATAATGCTTAATAGAGCTAAGTATTGAAACTTTGGATGGAATAGTTTTTATTAAAGGTAAGTAAGTCATATATTATTTAAAAAAATTAACTACTCAAGGAAAATGTACTTCTGCAGTTTATGAAAGGGCTAATCAAATATTAAGGCTTACCTTAAGGGTTAGGCAAAACCTGAAAGACCATAGGTTAAATTTATACCTATAGTTCTTCTGAAGTAGCAAAAAAGGAGGCGAAGGTGCAACGAAAATAAAATATTTGACATTTTGAAAAAAAAAGCTACGATAGCTCTAAAGCTTATTTTTATTATGTTCTTACGGTGATCAATAAAATTAATTGTTAACTTATGGTGCTGTGAGCTACGTCAATATTGTTAAGTTTCATCTGCTGATTAAACAAAGATTAATAATTAATTAATCTACACCCTCAGACAACCATTCGTATATGGGTACTAAAAAGTAATTTACTTAATATTTTTAACACTTTAAAATAATAATGTTAAAATAATAGTGTTATGAGAAATTAAAAAAAAAAAACCAAATAGACGACGTATTTCACACATCAGCTAGTAAGTAATTGTGCATATTTATTAAATTTTATATGCGTTCCAAAATTACAGCCAGAAATTCAACCAGTTGAATTTCTCTTGGGAAACCATTTTTAAAACGAAAAATCTGTGCCCAATTCTGATGCACTCACAGTTAGGTACGGGTATTGTTTCACCGCAAGAGAGATGAGAGCAAAACATATTGCTTCCTCAAAAAATCACGATAATTTTGTTTTACACAATATTTTTTTCAGACTGAATATGAAACCGACAGATATTTAATTAAAGCTTAATTAAAGATTCCAGGAACTTGTAACCAGAACCATACAAAATAAAACTTTAGCAGACCTGTGCAAAATAAAAATCTATAAAACCTATGTCTATTTTAAGGACCATGAATGAGCTTATGGGTTTACTGCATGACGTAAAATTTGCTTGCACCAAAACGTTGCATTTAATTTCCGATGTAGGTAAGTTATACTTATTAATTTCATGCATTTCAGCTACATTGTGTTACCCATAGACAGTAGAAACGTTTCACTGACTGTAAAATACTATGGTCAGTGAAACGGTTATGGTACCAGTTTAGATAATAACATTAGCTCTAATATCGCCCGTATCTTATACTTTTTCGTAACAACTATATAATTTTCTATAGATACAGTTAATCCTATCTTTAAGTAACTAAACTTGTCAACATGGTCCATGGAAACAATTTGTCGACGTCAGTTTCGAATTACTATTTGGGCTGTAATTTTGAGTTATTGTTCCCAATTCCCAATGTAACTCAATTGTGGTTAACTGGGTGACATATTAGCCATTCATTTATTATGTTACCTATTATTATGTACTTACCTACATTAAATTGGGATCTTTTTGTGTCCGTTTACTTTTTAGTGTTGTTTGTTACAATTAATAAAACAAAATATTTTTTTGCCATGCATACCTAATACTTAAGCATTACTTAAGTAAAGGCTGTAGTACTTTTTGTGCTAAGCACACGCATCTGAAGTCGGGTACGGTCTTCTAGTCTTTAAATAAGCAAAGATACGAAATACTCATACCAGTATAAAACACAAACTGGTCTGAACAATAATACAATATTATTGGTGCCAATTTTTCATTTTTACGCAAACTTTCGCTGGAAACCTATTTTGAGTGCCAATTTTTTCCTTAAGAAACTCGTTTCGATATTGCGGCTGTAAATTGTCTCACGCGGTGCCAAAAAAGGTTGTGTTCTATTATTTGCTTTGCTGTGTGTTTTTTCAAGTTAAATCTGTAGTTTTAATATGAGCAGAAAAGTTGTTATATTTTGAAAGAGAGTTTAGGGATCGAAATGAACCAGTTTGGTTTGTCCTAACATCTATAACTGAGTTCTTCGAAACACATTCAAGAATTTATAAGTCATCATCATCATCATTTCAACACATTGCCGGTTCAATACTGAACACGAGTCTGTTCTCGGAATGAAAATGGTTAGCCAATAGTTAGACATGGCCATAGTCCACCCTGCACAAGTGCGTATTGGAAGATTTCACACACTATCGAGAAAATTATGAAAAACTCACGGGTATGCAATTTTCCTCACGATGTTTTCCTTCGCCGTTTTTAGCAAGTGATATTTATTTTTTAAAACGCAAAGTCTGAAAAGTTAGGGTTAGGTATATGTCGAGAGTCTCACCAGGCAATTCCCGCTTGAAATAAATACTAAGGATTAAGCTTATAATGGAACCTTGCACATTTATGATTTTCTATTGATCCTATTGTCGTTATTACTAGGTAGGACAATTCGCTCCATTTTCTATTGATCCTTTACTACGAGTAGGTAAATTCGCTCCCGGAGTTCCAGGATTTTATCGATACAAAAGTGCATCTATTGAGCTGTAATGCAATTGTTTCTCTCTCTTACTTACGTACTATAGTTGTACATGCTGTATATGTATTTTGTTGGGGAATTCCTAATTCCCTTTAAGTACTAAAAGCACGAAAACAGTGCTATCACTGTTCCTGTATATAGAGAAGTACTTACTTTAAAATAAACTGATTATACAGAATGAGTATATTAATGTACTCGTAGCTTTGACGACCTCCGTGGCGCAGTGTGTAGCGCTGTTGCCTTAACGTGCGGAGTTTCCGGATTCGATCCCCGGCAGGGTCAATTTGGGAATTTATAATTTCTGAATTTTCCCTAGTCTGGCCCGGTGGAAGGCTTCGGCCGTGGCTAGTTACCACCCTACCGGCAAAGACGTGCCGCCAAGCGATTTAGCGTTCCGGTACGATGCCGTGTAGAAACCGAATAGGGGTATGGGTTTAATATAACTGCCATGCCCCTAACAGGTTAGCCCGCTACCATCTTAGACTGCATCATCACTTACCATAAGGTGAGATCGCAGTCAAGGGCTAACTTGTAATGGATAAAGAAGAAAAAAAAAAAACTTTCAGATTGCGAATTTAGATATTATGGATGTCCCGTGTATATATTACGTCAGTTTTTGGGGGACAGGGCTAAATCTCAACTATACCCCTTGATAAATTCTTAAGTCGTGATTAATTCGAATTTGAGTGGAAACTACTCATGCTCGGATAAGAAAAGTTAACTTGTCAGTCAGATAGTTAAACACAATAATGAAAAGTACGCAGTGGAGTGACGCAATGGCTGACACTGCCAGAATTCGGTAATCTACGAAATAATATACACAATTCAATTCAAGAATAGCACGGATTTAGTAAAATACTTTTGTGAAAAATCAGAGGAAGATATTTCGATGGTTTATTACATACAGTTCTAATATTTCTTCATATTTCTCATAGGTACATTTCTTCATTAATAGATACATGACTGGCGAAAAAAATAAGTGTAATGTTTTCAGCACAGACCATACAACCAATTGACTGAGCATAGCGTGCCCCCTCACCAGCCAAACGTTAGCAGTATGACTGCTAACGCTACGTTTTGTGCCTATAGTCGCCCTCAGTCCGTATTCGACAGTGCTCGGGAATTGATCTAGTATAAAACGAAAATTAGGCCTCTCTGTAGCATTAAATGGCGTGGAAAGAGAAGCAATACCTCCAGCTATGTAAAGGATGGGATAACATTACATAAGTAAGTGTAGTTTTGTAATAATAAATAAAAATCATCAATACGCAAAAAAAATAAAATATTTACAAAAATGAAATGGAACCCGTTGATGTCTTTCAGTTTTGCTTTGTCTTTTACATGTAGTTCTACATATCTCCGTCTCTTCCACGCATAGCCCAGTGTAGCCCGTGCAACTATCGATAAATTATATCGATAGCCTTATACTACTTGAATTGCCAATAAATTAATTAATTGAGTAAAAACTTATAATTCATTAAATTCCGAACAATTCTGAAGTAGAAGAACAGGTTAGACTAGAGGTTTATTATTTATTTGATTAAAAGTTGTTGTTGAAAACTTTAGTTCTTTAGTATAGAACTTGGGCAATAAAAAAAAAATATATATCAGATAATTATCTTTAATCATACATATGGTTGTATTTTGCTGTTTGAATAAAATATATTTGTATTAATTTTCCAATAAGTACTGGTAATTTTTATCGATAATATAGGATTTTTGTCGCGCAGCGGGCAGCCCAAGTGCCGCGGTAACATAAACTTTGTACTTATAACTGTGTAAAGTTGACCTTGAGCCAGCCAATAAGAAATGCTATTATTACCTCGTCCCCCACCTGAAAGTGGTGAGATGTGTTTCAAAGCGAAAATGTGGCTATTAGCTCTCAATAGGTTTACTACTCGGTGGTTTTCAGGGTCCATGTATGTTACATGTGAGTTCCTTTATTCTACCATAACTTCTAAATGCCTGAACAGTGGGTATCGTTAGAATCCTTACATCATCCCGAGTGACACCGGCTATAGTTGATTTTTGAGAAAAAATAACAATAGACTTAATTCGACTAGCGGTCCGCCCTGGCTTCGCACGGGTAGCACTTGATCAAAATAGTCCATACCCAATAATGGTCAGTCGGCACTGAGACGAACAACTCCACAATACGTTCTCAAATTTTGTTCAGCAAACCGCTGTGAACGCTTGGCACTTGAGTCTCCACTCAGAATTGTTCTGTATACGACGAGAGTCACCAATACGACGTATTTTCGCTGCCCTCGCCTGGGAAATATGTTTAGAACTAACAACTAAGTTAAGACCTGGCTCTTTTAGGCATTTCGAAGTCTGTCAACAACAGTTACATATTAAAACTAGTATGGCGCGTGGATGCGCGGCCCGCTGAAGCGGACCGCGTACGGCATCGTACCGGAACGCTAAATCACTTGGCGTCGTTGTACGTCTTTGCCGCGTAGAAACTGATTAGGGGTATGGGTTTAATATAACTGCCGTACCCCTAACCGGTTAGCCCGCTACCATCTTAGACTGCATCATCACTTAACATCAGATGAGATCGCAGTCAAGGGCTAACTTGTAGTGGAATTTAAAAAAAACCTATTAAATTTAACAGCCTTGACAATATGGTCAAAAATTGTTTAGCATCTATTTTAAATATTAATTTGGAAGATCGAGTATGGATGCAGGCGTCGCTTCCTGTGCGACTGGGGGGTCTGGGCATCAGATCTATCTCTGGTGCCGCTCTCCCCGCTTTCTTGTCCTCAGTCCATGGCACCCTAAATTTATCCCAAAAGATTCTTGCGTCCTCTCTAGATGATTTCGTCATTAGTTTCATGGATGAGGCCAAGTACGCGTGGACACACGCCTGCCCAAACCGCGAATTCCCGATATCCCTCTCGTCACAACGGCAATGGGATGGGCCGATCTGCGAGCTAGCGCGGAAAAAGCTTATTGACACGTGCTCAAGCTCTGCAGATCGTGGTCGCCTTCTGGCCGTGGGGGAGTGGGAATCCGGTCTGTGGCTGCAGGCCCTCCCGTCGCCCAACACAGGAACCTTAATTGACTCTTCCGCTTTTCGGATAGCTGCAGCGCTTCGCCTGGGCGCATCGTGCTGCGCTCCACACCGCTGCCATTGTGGCTCTGCCGTCGGCCGACTCGGTCACCATGGTCTCTCCTGCGTCAGCAGCGCAGGGCGTATCCCCCGTCATGCCAGCCTGAATGATATAATCCGTCGGGCCTTTGCAGCCACTGCCGGATATGCGGCTATTCTGGAGCCAGTTGGGCTCATGCGAGACGATGGCAAGAGGCCCGATGGTATGACCCTGGTTCCTTGGAGTTTGGGGCGGCCCTTGGTGTGGGATGCCACATGTGTAGACACCTTGGCTCCTTCCCACCTTCCAGGCACTACCGTTAGGGCTGGTGCGGCGGCGGAATCAGCGGAGGGCCTCAAGGTGCGTAAATATAGCACACTGGATAGTGGCTATATGTTTGCGCCTTTTGGGGTCGAGACGCTAGGGCCTTGGGGGGCTGGGGCGCGCAGAATCTATAAGGAACTTTCTGCGCGCCTGGTCGAGGCAACACGTGACCAGAGTGCTGGTATATATTTCGCTCAGCGAGTGAGCATAGCAATCCAACGCGGCAATGCTGCCAGCATTCTGGGCACGCTGCCCACTGGTAGCGGTCTTTTAGATTAGGTTTTCAGTTTTTAGTTTTAATTTTTTGTTGTCAAATTGTAATTACAATGTTGTAATAACAGAGTACCAATAAAAAAACCTAATTCCCCAACCCAACCACCTATCTTTAATACCCTGCTCTCTAGCTAGCTCTTCACCCATTTTGCAAACCCTCGATCTCCATATGTTTTCTCCGAATCATTTGTCAGAATGACAGTACGAAGATACAAACTTTGAAAAGGTCTTGCATAATTTCCAAATCCTAGTCAACATTCGCCATACATTTTCTATGGAAAAATAAATTCCGCCATCTTGAATTTTTTTCCGGTTCATCAAGTAGACCTTCATGTCCTGATCATCTTTGCCAAGAAACCACTCTTCCATCTTCTATAGGTACTCTCCGAGATAGACACCGACGAAATTTGTATGGCGGCCATCTTAAATCCGCCATTTTGAAAATTTTTTCAGCTCACTGTAAATTGGATGAAGTTTCGAATGACATTTGGTCGAGCACCCCCCACCTATCTTCAATACCCTGGCTGTGCTGTTCACCCGTCTTCGAAATCCTCAATCATCAGCTCTCTCCGTATTTTTCTTCTTCATGAATTTTTCCCCTCTATACGAAATGGTCAGTGAAAAAAAATTTTTTCATACAAAATTGTTCTGAAGAGGTGATCAATCAATGAATCAGCACGAGCAGCTATATATATATATTAAAAAATGTTTAAAAAAATGTTAGTAAGTTCTCTTGTATTTATTATTACATACAATTATTGACAAATATGATACCTATAAAAGTCAGTCAGAATTTGAATACTTATAATAAAAAAATTAATAGACGAATAGAGGTTTAACGTAAGAAGTTGAAAAAGTAAAATTATTATTGCAATTTGAAAATAAAATATAGCCTATGTTACTCGCTGATAAAGTAGCTTTCTATAGGTGAAAGAATTTTTAAAATCGGTCGAGTAGTTTTTAGTTTATCCATTACAAACAAACAAACAAACAAACAGATCTTTCCTCTTTATAATATTAGTTAAGATAAATTGTGTTCACTTATATACATAATAGCGCAGAATTGGTAATAGTAAGTTATAATATTAGATGATGCGGCGACTTCATGCGACTTTTAAAAATCCCATCGAAACTTTCCGGGATAAAAAATAGCCTATGTCATTACAGGACCATCTATTGTAAATTTGATCATGGACTTAATTGATTGTCTTCAAATTTCTACCATGATTAAATACATTTTACGAATTACTTATTGATATGGCAAATCGTACTTTTGTGCTTATGAACGAAATTTCCTCCGAAATTCCAATCTGACCTGATAACATTTTTTACATCTAATATGGTTAAAATAATAATAAAATTCAGGCTCTGAGAAGTTTCGTTTATGAAGCCACAGCAGATTTAATTTATTAGTTAGACGGAATGCCACTGTTGCCACAATGCCATCCCTTCCGGTAGGCACGATGTAGCGTTTCTGCCTTCTACGCTTGGTTTACCTATTCGTTACCCATACTTAAAATGCTGAAGTGTGTTTGTTTGTTGGAAGCCGCAACGAAGCAACAGTTTGATGTGATTTTTAACCGACTTCCAAAAAAGGAGGAGGTTCTCAATTTGGCGCGTATTTTTTTAAATGTATGTCGGTGCATATCTCCGTAGTTACTGAACCGATTTGATTTTTTTTCTATCAGTCGTTAGGGGAAGCTCTCGAGGTGGTCCCATAAAAAGTTCTGACTCCAAATCCTCAACCCTGTCACTAAAAAGTTAAAAATAAAAATTATTTCCCGAACAAAAAGCCGACTTCCAACGCCACTGTAGAGCACAAAATAAATTTTATTTCTACCCACTATGTTGAAGTCGGGCGGGTATAACAAGATAAGCAAAGTTGACGCATGATCAGTTTTTTGGAAATAATTTTTTTTTTAATTTACATGGATAGATTTTATCGCTCCAGCTGCCTATGTCATAATATCAACGAGTATCTATATGCCAAATTCCAGCCCGATACTTGATAGATAAAACAGTTAAGTATAGTTTTTTAATGTTTAGATTCGACTTTCCGTGTCTTCGAGCTCATCACCATTCAGTCCGTTGACATCACTGGAAGATTTACACTCAGACCGATATAATCTGGGAGGCTTCTCTTTGGCAAACAGCCAAATTATTTTTGCCAAATTCGCGACTTGTGAGCAATAAATCCAGAGGAAGGTTACCCTACCACTTATTCTGTCGAATCAATGTACCCTCTGGGCCATATTTTATCATATCGTGATACGCTGATGGTTAAAATGCTCGTTACTTCTGCTGTGCGCTATATTTCTTGAGGAAACACAAATTATAGGGGCAAAGGGGCATTCGGGAATCAAATAAGGGACAGAAAAGTATACGAATTGGTATTTTGATGTAGAAATTCTTTGCTCTATTCTCTTCTAGTTTGAGACTTATGCATCGAAATAGATTAGTATAGGTACAAATAACTTTGCTGTAATTTACAGCAATTTATTTGAAACTAGCTATACTCGCGACTTCGCCCGCGATGATTGAGGTATAGTGGAAATCCCGTGGAAAAAACACGACTGAATACACTTTTTGCATTCATAAAATTATGAATAAATCATGATAATTTTTAAGTACTTATAAATAACATCCAATTTCCTTTCAATTTTAAGAATGGGATGAAAAGGATCGTGTAAATTACTGTCATTTTATAATCGAAAAATGAGCCTTTTGAACCGATGAGAAATGCTTTTTGAAATCAAGATTCAATGTACCCTACATTAAATCTTGATTTCAAAAAGCATTTAAGGAAGACATTAAGACATCGAAAAATGATTAAAGTTGTAAAAATCCGTTATATCCTTCTGCTTTGAGTAGGTACCCTTGCTAAGGTGTTCAGTGTTGGCGCCTTATTTTGTTACACAGAGATTTTATCACGTGACAATGATTACCACAATATAACGAAACACTCATAGGTACAATAGTCACCAAAATGGCAAAATCCATTGTCTCATCAAGAATACCTACCATACATTTAGCCAATCAGAGGTGCGATTGTGTAAGAATTGCCGATCAAATCGTTTGATGGACAACTTTTAGGAAATCGGGGGGCAGAACAATTGAGATTGTAACAATGATTGATATAGATTTAACGTAATAGAACTTTTGCCTATTTGCATTATTTATATTTTATAGATAACAGCGTCAAAGGTTATTTTGTGTCAAAAGGGAGAATTTATGCAAACTACAAGACGTTTCATTTTAACTGTAAAATACCTATATAAAATAGTATTTACTTAACTACATGGGCTGCTTACACATAGATATAATATTATGATAGCAATATGACACGTTAATAAGTTACGTAATAATATTGACGTCTGTCTAGAGTTCTAGACCAAGAAAATTGACGAAAACACGTAAGTATCTCAAAACCTTCTTTGTGTTATGAGGACAAAACAACTGTGATGAGCTTTTTTTAGATATTGGAAGTTGATAACTATACTCAGAATACTCTAAGGTGTCTATTCATGAAGCCTTTTCATAAATTCTGAGACGATGTAAAATAATTCATCAAAACCCCGCAGTCAAAGTTACATACCCGTGTAGGTGGAAAGGTCAATGCGATACATTTAGACAGACGGACAAATAACAAGATTCGAAGCGAATGCAAATAATGAGCCTCACGCGTATAGGGAGCGATGTATTTTTTATCTTTTAGGAATTTCATAAAAGTAGCTACTTACATTGTGTACGTTGCTCATATTAATAATTATTCATTTTTTTATAATTTACATTTCATTTCTTTCGTTTTCATTCGAATGAAATTATTATTGACAAAATTAAGTGTATTTTTTTTGTGTAATGTTATAGGTAGTTATATATTTTTTTATGTAAGGCATGCGATTAAACAAATCAAATAAATATTATAAATGCGAAAGTTTGGATGGATGGATGTATGGATGTTTGTTACTCAATCACGCGCCAACGGCTGAACGGATCTGGCTGAAATTTGGCACAGAGATAGAATATAGTCTGGAATAGCACATAGGCTTTTTATCCCGGAAAATTAAGGAGTTCCCGCGGGAACCAAAAAACCTCAATCCACGCGGACGTAGTCGCGGGCATAAGCTAGGTATATCATAATAATTATGTAAACTAGTTTTTTTAAGGACACTTATAAGGCTTTCCTATTTTAATTTTATTAATTAGTGTGTACGTAGTTATTGCACATGAAATGCGATATTTTATTTAGAGCTGTCAGCCCCTTAATCTTTTGAGGGTTCAAATATATGATGCTGATAATAAAACTTGAAAAAGAAAATGGAATCTGAATTGTCCGGTCAAGGGAATTTTGTTGTTGCATGGATAGTACGACGCAACGTTGTAATACGAGAACATTTTACATATTACTAGCTGATAGCTGCTGATGGAGGTATGAAAAATATTTTATGTCCTATTCTCAGACCTACCGAATATACACAAAAAATGTCATAAAAATCGGTCAAGCCGTTTCGGAGGTAACTAACATTGTGACACGAGAATTTTATATATATAGAGTAGATTATATTTTAATACTGCTTGAAAAATATTCCTTTTTACCGTCACCAGAGTTGTTCAAGCGCTCAAGGATCTAAATGTAACCGACTAAGATAACTGTGAACAAGGACAATAAATGGGTGCATGCGCTTGAATGGCCATCGGAGAGCTCGATCTAACTTGCGGAACTAATATCTATACTAATATTATAAATGTGAAAGTTTGGATGGATGGATGGATGGATGTATGGACGGCTGAACGGCTTAACGGATCTGGATGATTTGGCACAGCGATAGATTGTAGTCTGGAATAACACAGGCTACTTTTTATTCCGGAAAACTAAAGAGTTCCCGCGGGAACCAAAGAAACAACAATTCACGCGGACGAAATCGCGGGCATCAGCTAGTAAAATATAGATATTTGAATGAATAGACCGGCAACAAATGTTTCTAGAAATCCTAACTGGAATGACTAACATGCGAAATTTCAAATTTCGCGTTTCAGAGATAAAATTCTACAAAAATCGAGTCAGTAGAAGTAAATTATACGATGCAAGATTTGAAAACAAAATTGAAGCACTTTCAACTGTTTTCGGTTTTATTTGATTCTGTTATGTTACATTACACAAAAATTTTAAGTGGAAATTTTCTTCAGAGTCGAACGAAAAGGCAGCGAAAGGTCACCATCTGTGTCGCGAAATAATATTGCTTTTGTTTTAATTAAATACCACTGATAAAAAGTTTTAAGTGCTCGTCTCTACGTGGAGTTGGAAACTTAGATGTGCAATGGTCATAAATCATAATAGGTAGTTATTTTAATAATGTTAAATCCATACTAGTATTATAAATGCGAAAGTGTGTTTGTCTATCTGTCTGTCTGTCTGCTACGCTTTCTCGGCCCATCTTTTCAACCGATTTTGATGAAATTTGGTATAGGGATATAAGGTTGCATCCCGGGGGAGGAGATATAATTTTTATGCCGGAAAATTAAGGAGTTCCCGCGGGAATCAACAAAATCTTAATCCACGCGAATGAAGTCGCAAGCGTCGTCTTGTTCAAAATAAAGTAAAAGATTATAGATAGAAAGAATTTTAAATTTTCTAAATGTACGTAAAATTCAAGCTGCACGACTTTAAGGTATTACGAGTATGTAACCTTTTGTCAACTGAAAATGGCACTTTTAGAGAGGCAAGACGTAGACTTTTAGCAGTTAATCAGAGAGCAAGTGCCGTAGACGATCTCTCTTAGCAAAAATGTGGACGATTTCTTGGTTTTAGTTCTCTTTTAAGTATTCTAAGTTGGTCTTTTAATTCAGAATCCTGTGAATTTATTCAGTAGATAAAGTTATTTAAAACCACTTTAGCTCAGCGAAAATAATCTAACCTTACTGAAACTCGAGAACTGTGCTTAATTACTTTATAGCAATAAGGAATGTTGACATGACTTTTGAATTAGAGATTTCGTACTCTAAACTACTACGTACACGCTCTTTACTTCGTATGCACAGGCATAGCAGATATGCATCTTATTGTAGAGAGTCATAGCCCCTTTTCAGCTAATCATATAAGTACCTAATGGTAGGGGTTAATAATGTGATAGGTTACCAAATAATTATGGCATTTAATAAGAATAAGACGACGAGATCCGATACAGATCTATAAGTTAATAGTTAGAAGAAGAGAGTGTGGTAAGAAGAATTGTCATTTCTATGTTCATTGTTATAATATGACTTATATGATAAAACCCACATAATAAATGCGAGTGTGTTTTTATTTGTCCTTAAATCTTGCAGCGACGGAATAATCCATACTAATATTATAAATGCGAAAGTGTGTCTGTCTGTCTGTCTGCTACGCTTTCCCGGCCCATCTATAGTACCTTTAGAAGATTCTATAAATATTTCAAAAAAAATATCGAAAATGTCGAGACGTTATCTTTCCTTAATTGGACTAATGTCTCCAATATCAATTTGCACTTTTAATTTGCTGTAATAAACACTATCTACTAAGCCTGGTTTTTTATTGTCTCGCATAAAGTGAGAAAAGTAGCTCTAGTCAAAATGCATAAAGAACCAGGGGTAGAGGTACAACTCCATACTTAAGCAAAAAGCATTCAAAATCTGCTTATCATCGCTGATACCCTGTAGTTCTTCTGCTTAGCTCTAGATGGCGTTAAAACGAAAGCTTCGAAATAAACTTTTTGCTATCGGATTTTATGAAAATTTTATATTTAATAGTTAATTAAACTTAATAAATAAATAGGTAAATAAAGTAAAACAACAAAATACATGTTTTCATTGAGTTTCGGTTGATTTAAACAAAATTTATACTTATTCGAGACAAGTAACGCCATCTAGAATTTATTTTAGAACTATGATACCTGTTGTATGGAGTTGTACCTCTACCCCTGGTTCTTTATGTACTTTAAGCTTGTTGCTCTAGTATACCTATACACCACGGGGATAAAACTGTTTTTTTCTTGGGCGCTTGAATCCCTCACTGCACTGGACTCAATCTTAATCTCGCTGCGCTCGGGAGTTAAATTTGAAGTCCTTCGTTACGTTCAGGATTCAATGTAGCGCCCGTGACATAAAACAGTGCTTTATCCCCTTGGTGTATAATCTACTATTTTATCCCGGAAAATTAACAAGTTCCCACGAGATTTTAAAAACCTACACGCGGACTAGTACAATTTTAGATTTGTCCACAGCTAGAACTGTCAAAGCACATATATTTTATTTCAAAGCTAAAACTCAGCTTTAAACCCATATAAAAACAAAATCCCAACACTGAATTACGGCAAATGCTCTCGAAAACACTGTTACGGCTTCTAGGAACATGAAACAACTTTGTTTATATTGCATCTATTCTATACTACGAGTAGAACTGGTACACTTTAAACCTATTAGGATCACTTTATGCGCCGCAACGCCGATAGTTGTGAAAAGTTCCGGACAATGGCAATGGGTCGAAATAAAGGGGAAATAGCCTTTACTGAAAATATTTTACTTAGCTTAGTATATATTATATAAGTAAAATTAGGTATTTATGATCTTATGAGTAGAATAGATAATTTTTTTTGGATTACTTATCAATCAAAAGACATTGGGCGAAATTGGTCCAAATGTCCACCACTAACACATACGAGGGCGTTCCATGTATTTTCGGTATCGGGGTGATTAACTAATGATAAGAGAAAATTAATTACCTCATTAGTTAAAGACACTCTTTGAGCGTATATAAATATAAAATTTCATGTAATTGTCAACATTAGTATTCAAATTATCAATACGAGTAAGACAACTTCACACTACACTACATATCTCCTAAATTTTTTGTGGGATGCAACAATTTTTGCTGAAAGTGTAACAGTAATTAAAATTCCTAAGTTCACATTTAGGCCATTACATTTTAAAACTGTTTTCTTGCCACTTTATTTCAAAATATAAAAATGTTACCACTATAATTAATTGTCCAGTAGGAATTCCAACTTTCATACACAAAAGAAATTGCATAGCAAGTAGCCATTTTTACAAAGTAGGTATTATAATGCTAACGCACATCTATAGGCCGATTATAAACTGTAGACTGTGTACTAATATCCATACTAATATTATAAATGCGAAAGTGTGTCTGTCTGTCTGCTACGCTTTCACGGCCCATCATTTGCTGAAATTTGGTATAGGGATAGGTTGTAACCTGGGAAAGGACATAGGCTACTTATCCCATAAATTCAAGAGTTCCCGAGGGAATCAAAAAACTTTGATCCACGCGGACGAAGTCGCGGGCATCATCTAGTTATTGGCATTATTATCCCTCAATATTATTAAATAAATACTTAAATAAAATAAATAAGACATTATATAGATGTCACCGTATAATTGTAAAAACCGTTAGATTATAATCTAACTCGCGAAATTATAAACTGTCGAATGATTACAATATACCTAACGGATTATTTTTCGGTAGATTGTAATCTGTTAGGTTAATTAACCCGATAGAACCTAATTTTCCATTATAGTGTTCATTTGTTTTTTTTTTTCAATAAACAGCTTATGCTGGCTCTGACCACGTTGTGCACCAACACCGCAACCAACCATCGCCAACCCGCGCCCCTTCCGCCATCCGTCACCAATATGCCCTCTGTACGCTGGCCCAGCTGTTGGCCAACATGTTGGCCTAACGTGTAGAGCATACTTTAGCATAATCAAGTAGGCACTACTTGATTATTTATGTCGAACCCTAACCTAACCTACAAGAAAGAGACAAGAAAACGTAAATACAATGAATATTTCAAAAATTGACACTTAAAACATTGAACGGTTCACAATCTTTCGACTGCTTACAATCTATCGAAAAGCGTTAGATTACAATCTTACGGTTTTTACAATCTTACGGTGACATAGATAAATAGAATAGATATTACTTCCCGGCAAAGTTTAACAAAATACTTTCTTAAACGCAGTACTTAATTCCTTGATTCTATTTGTCTTATCTTTATAATTCAACAATCGTAAATAGAAAGTTATAACAGGCAGGTGCCAGGAACATGCAATATTATCATCACTCATAATTAATTAGGAAGTGGGTTCTAAAGAACATAGCCCAAGTCGAAAATTCTGCTGAATTTTATTGACGTCCTCCTTTTTTGAAAGTTTCTTTAAATTGATGTTTGTTACTCAATCACGCCCCAACGGCTGAACGGATCTGGCTGAAATTTGGCACAGAGATAGATTATAGTTTGGAATAGCACATCCCGGAAAATTAAAGAGTTCCCGCGGGAACAAAAAACCTCAAACCACGCAGACGAAGTCGCGGGCATTCGCTAGTATTATTATATTATGTCTCGCGTGTTCGACTTGCCTTAGAGTCCAGACAAGCTAGCTATTCCAAAAATGATGCGCGTATGATATTGTTCTTCAAATTACGTTTCTGAGCAGCGTTTTGTTAAACAACATTTTCTCGTTCAAAATTTGGAAACACAAAAAATATAAGAGTAATCTGTTTGTGATTCTGAAACTCTTGACACACAATTATTGCCAATACGAATCAGGGTTCTTCTTCTTCATCGCCAACCGATAGACGTCCACTACATGACATAAGCCTCTTGTAGGGACAATACCGCCGTCGCCGTCGTATGCCGCCTGAATCCAGCGACTCTCTGCGACCCGTTTGATTTCGTCCTTTTACCTAGTGGGGGTCTGCCAACGCTGCGCTTGTGGTGGTCCACCATTCCAACACTTTGGGACACCAACGTCTCTCGAGTCTCGAGACTAGCGCTTGGCTGCAATCAGACTTTGCTAGAAGTAGTGATGCAGGCTGCAGCCTAGGGTGGAGAGCGCTTGCCTAGAAGATGCCTATTCACTCTTGATTTGAAGATACCAGTATTATAAGCGGATGAAAAAACGGAAGCCGGAAGGGCGTTCCATATCCTAGTGGTTTGAATTAGAAACGAAGAAGCAAATCACTTCATACGCGTCCGAGGTATCCCTTGAACTAGTTATGTCCCCCGCCCACTGTCACTTGAGTTTTGCAACCCACTAGTTTTATCTTCAATCCATAAAACTACAGTATGATGATTTACGTTTAGCTTATCTTGCCAAAACCTAAGTTTCTAGGGTGAACACATAAAAAATACCCAATCTAAGTGAAATCTTGAGGAAAACTTTATATAAATGGGTTGGACTTGACGTTATGAATTATGAGCGCTAGGAAACTTAGGTACAGTTACAAAGTACCTCGTGTAACGAACGCCTTTTTTAAATGTTACAACTTTGTTAAGGTTCCATTGTCAACATAACTTTACTGTTAAAGTAATTCCTACTAATTTAGTTGTTGGAAGCTCTTTTTAATTGGTTTCGAGAATTTAACGCTTGACCTGTTTACGGACTTAGACCTGTTACGTGACCTGTTATCAAATCCACATTCTCGCGAGCACGCCTCGCAGCTCCTACACGTGATTCGCGACGCAATTAAACGAGTAAGTACCTACCTCTGACCAATTTTTTATACTACCTAGTGGTAAGTAATGATGTAGTATTAAGATGATAATAGTTGATTACCTGTTAGGGATACGGCAATCTATATATATAAAAATGAATCCCTATTTCCCTTAGTCACGGCATCACGCGTGAACGGCTGGACCAATTTCGCTAATTCTTTTTTTGTTGAATAGGTGAGGACCTGGAGAGTGACATAGGCTACTTTTTACCTACCCCGGAAAATTAAGGAGTTCCCGCGGTAATAACAAAAAAACTTAAACCACGCGGACGAAGTCGCGGGCATCAGCTAGTTATATAATAAATTAAACCCATAACAATAATCGGTTTCTACACGGCACTGTACCGGTAGGATGCCTAGTCACGGCTGAAGCCACCCACCATACCAGACCAGAGAAAATTCAGAAATTATATTACCCAAATAGACCCTACCGGGAATCGAACCCTGGCCCTCCCACTATAAGGCTATAGAGCTTACCACGACCAGCGATTTAAAACGACACTGAATCGAGTGTAGCCATAACCTTTTCACACGGAGAGAAGAGGCGAGGCGAAGGCAACGGCCACACTCTCACACTACGTCGCCTCGTGTCGAGAGTGTGGAGGCGGTGTAACCTAAAACTCGTTGGTACGATGGTAGTATGGTATTATAGTAGATACAGATTACTAAATTGACCTGAATTTTACCTCACTTGGCAACGAATCTGCCGGTAGAGTTGTACTCAATCAGCCTAAGCGGATGTTATCTGCTTGAGTAAATATGCCAACACCTAAGCCCACAGAACAAAATATAATAAGCGGATTCCCAATTCTTCGCCTCAGCCAATTTAGGAAAATTGTTTATCATATTATTACTTGACTAGTTGACCTGACCTTGGTTCGCACGAGTGGATAACCTTATGTACCTACTATTCACTTAGTGATAAAAATCTTTGTTTATTCGCTGCAAGTTAGCCCTTGACTGTGATCTCACCTGGTGGTAAGTGAAAATGCAGTCTCAGATGGTAATTGGCTAACTTATACAGGGTATAGCAGTAATATTCAACCCATCCGGTTTTTACACGACATAAGAGAACGCTAAATCGCTTAGCAGCACGTCTTTGCCGCTAGGTGATTAACTAGCCATGGCCGAAACCTCCCATCAGGCCAGATCAGAGTACACATTCAAAAATTATCAATTCCTAAATGGACCATGCTGAGGATCGAACCTGGGACCTCCGGTTAAAAGACAACAGTGCTCACCACTACACAACTATACCTATAGGTACTTTTTGTTAAGCTACTAGATGATGCCCACCACTTCGTCCGTGGATTTAGGTCTGAAATTGTTTGGAGTGTTACTACAGACTATCTGGTCTGGCCAGACTACATAAATGGTTGAAGATTAATAGTTATCCAAAACTACGACACTACGCACATTCGTAACATCCAGCTGCGCAATTTATTGCTAATAATATACGGGAAATAGGAAATAATTTCGTGCCACGTGTAGCGAGTATTATCTATTTATTGTATTTTGATATCAGCTAACCATATTTTCAAATAACAAAGCCTCTGTATATTACAACACGGAGTTCAAAAATAAAGATTCAACTTAAAGGCTGCAATTACGAAATGTAATTATTGTTATTGTATATTTCGAAAATGTATGATTAATTGCATATTTCTGTGAGATAAATTAATCATAAATTCATAAAATTATTCTATGTTGAATTATTCTATAACATTTGGAGACGTCGTTTCATTTGACACGCAATTCGATATAGATACACGTACAGGCATATAAGTATAGGCATATACCATCATAACTTGGTGTCGACATATTTTTAATTTCCGCCATATCGTATTTGTCATGACATCATAAATATATTCTGCCATAATATTTTAACAAGTGTCAATATATTATTTATGATGTATATAGGTAATATAAAATAATATTATAAAAGAGTATATGATTGTCCGTCTGTTTGCCTACCTGTTAAGTTTTTAGGGCCATCTGTATGGCTAATTATAGCGAAATTCGGTAGATAAATAAATATCCCGGAAAATCAGTTATAGTGACAGTTCCTGTTCCTACAGTATTTTCAAAAATATTCAATGTAAAATGCATGTGTACAAATGTACCTATGTGGTACCTACACTCCAAGGTTCTATTACTTGTACGGGACTTTACACGTAGCACAGAATATTCGTACTGGATAATGTGTTTCGGAATTGCGCACGTTTTAAATAGCGGTTTGGTTCAGTGTTATAAAGCGGGCACCCTCAAAGCACATTAATTACACCTCGGCATATAATCCGTCGCTCTTCGTTCCGTATTATTTAAAAGCTTTATAAATTTAAAATGGCATGCTAAAGGTTGAAAGTGGCATTTTTAATCCTTTATTTTTTTACCAAAGAGCAAACTAAAATGATAGAGGTATCAGATTTTTATCAATAAAACATAATTATCCCAGATACGGTTAAGGCTACGTTTTATCCCGCAAAAATAAAATGAGTTGCTTCGAGAATAGGATAGAAGGGCAGTATAATAGCCGTGACGTAAGTTGAACTCTGCGCAGAAACACATTTCGGGTGTCAAGCGAAGTGCGGTATGAGGTGCGCCGCGAGCACATAACCCTCGCTCCCCGCGCATGCTCCGCTCGGCTCTTGGTACAATGTACCTGCGCAGACGACCGCCATTTTGATTCAACTTACATACAGTCGATAATACCCGCGTTGTTTGTTTGCTGGACTTAGTGGGGGACTGAAAGTTCCCACGGGATTTTAAAAAACCTGAATACTGGCTACTAAATCTACCTAGGCATAAAAATGCCTCCTTCATTTTCTACTCGTCAACATAAGTATTGAAAGGTCTCCTAAAGTCTCAACTTTAAAGTTTTATAAAGAACTTCTATTTAAAATTTATGCAGCAACTGAGAGTAACTAGAAACAAAACTTTCGCATTCGTTGAACTAAGTATTTTTCTAACAAAAATATTAAACAATAGCAGTGAAACGTGTTGGTAATGCGAAAACAATGTTAAAGATCCGCAGACTGATTACATAACTCGCGACAGGCTTGCGACAGGCGTAAATCTCGCGATCGCTGCTGTCAAACGGCACTTTTGTATTACGTATCAGCGGCTACAGAGCAGACAGCAGTCGAGCTCCAGTTCACCCTCTAGCGGACAATCTATGAACTAAAAACTGCATTCGTGTCCTTGTCGTACCAGCAAATTGGTACCTATTATCTAAGCTTCCTTGACAGCAATACGACAGCGACAGCCGAGCAAAATGAAACGTCAAACAGCAACAACCTCTGCACCTGTTGCGAAATGATTGTTGGGTAATTGTCGAGTGCGTTTACTGTGGTTTTCTATTTATTTAACCTCAAGCAATTTAAATAATTCAGTTCCTAAAAAAGTAAATCTATCTACGTGAAAATCCAACATCTTTGAAGGTAAGACAGTTTCATTAAATCTCTATTATGTAGTGCCAAATATTTATACTATTAAATTACCAAAATTACATAAAAAAATGAACGCAATAACCCTTACTTCAATTGTTTATTTTATTTTATTTTAATTCTCTTTGAATTCAACCACAGACAAGGAACATACTCAAGGAACGTACTAAAGATGACGATAAAAGGTGTATATAGCTGCTTATTTTGTTTTCATCTATTGCTGTCCTGTCGCGGATGGCGCTAGTGTCGATAGCAAAAGTGCATGAAAAGTGCATTCTGCGACAGGCGAGCAATAGACGTGCGATCGGCTTGCATAATACGAATTCTAGTGACATTTTGCGACCGATCGCGTAGTGTTTGCAGTCGCATTGCTACTGCTGTCGCTACTGCAACATTTTACGTATCAGCCTGCCGGTTCGTTGTGCACTTCTGAAAGAATTCTACAAAACTTCACGTTCTATCATTCTAGAGATATTATGCGTACAGATATAGTATGCTGTAGTGTGGCGAGTTTTATACCTACAGCTGGTTGCCGCCTAATTGTATAGGACGCATTTCCGAAATAGATAGGTATGAAATCGCACTACTACACATGGTTCATTCCCACGCACACACATGCACGGATAAGCTGCGAGGTCATTGATCTAAAATTCTACATCAATGCGATGAATCAACTTATAACTTCGATATAATATTATTATTTATTGGTGACGAGTTTAGGCTCGTTTTGTTAGTTATAATGAGATCTTAGCGCAAGACTTGGTAAAATGACCTGAAGGTACACTTCGATGACCACTACTGGAACTCCTAGACGCGTAGAGTTAGGTGTATCGAATTTGGACTCAATTTGTTAGTTATGATGAGATCTTACCGCAAGACTTGGTAGAGTGATCTGAAGGTATACTTCGACGACCACTACTGGAACTCCTAGACGCGTAGAGCTAGGTGTATCGAATTTGGACTCAATTTGTTAGTTATGATGAGATCTTACCTCAAGACTTGGTGGAGTGATCTGAAGGTACACTTCGACGACCACTACTGGAACTCCTAGACGCGTAAAGCTAGGTGTTTCGAATTTGGGCTCGTTTTGTTAGTTATGATGAGATCTTACCACAGAACTTGGTGGAGTGACCTGAAGGTATACTTCGACATCTACTACTGGAACTCCTAGACGCGTAGAGCTAGGTGTATCAAATTTGGGCTCGTTTTGTTAGTTATGATGAGATCTTACCACAGAACTTGGTGGAGTGACCTGAAGGTATACTTCGACATCTACTACTGGAACTCCTAGACGTGTAGAGCTAGGTGTATCAAATTTGGGCTCGTTTTGTTAGTTATGATGAGATCTTACCTCAAAACTTGGTGGAGTGAACTGAAGGTACACTTCGACGACCACTACTGGAACTCTTAGACGCGTAAAAATAGGTGTTTCGAAATGGGCTCGTTTTGTTAGTTATGATGAGATCTTACCACAGAACTTGGTGGAGTGACCTGAAGGTATAGTTCGACATCTACTACTGGAACTCCTAGACGCGTAGAGGTAGGCGTATCGAATTTGGGCTCGTTTTGTTAGTTATGATGAGATCTTACCACAGAACTTGGTGGAGTACCTGAAAGTATACTTCGATATCCACTTCTGGAACTCCTAGACGCGTAGACCTAGGTGTAAACAAATTTGGGCTCGTTTTGTTAGTTATGATGAGATCTTACCACAGAACTTGGTAGAGTGACCTGAAGGTATACTTCGACATCCACTACTGGAACTCCTAGACGCGTAGAGCTAGGTGTATCGAATTTGAGCTCGTTTTGTTAGTAATGATGAGATCTTACCACAGAACTTGGTGGAGTGATCTGAAGGCATACTTCGACATCCACTACTGGAACTCCTAGACGCGCAGAGCTAGGTGTATCAAATTTGGGCTCGTTTTGTTAGTTATGATGAGATCTTACCACAGAACTTGGTGGTGTGACCTGAAGGTATACTTCGACATCTACTACTGGAACTCCTAGATGCGTAGAGCTAGGTGTATCAAATTTGGGCTCGTTTTGTTAGTTATGATGAGATCTTACCACAGAACTTGGTGGAATGACCTGAAGGTATACTTCGACATCCACTACTGGAACTCCTAGACGCGTAGAGCTAGGTGTATCGAATTTGAGCTCGTTTTGTTTGTTATAATGAGATCTTACCACAGAACTTGGTGGAGTGACCTGAAGGTATACTTCGACATCCACTACTAGAACTCCTAGACGCGTAGAGCTAGGTGTATCAAATTTGGGCTCGTTTTGTTACTTATGATGAGATCTTACCACAGAACTTGGTGGAGTGACCTGAAGGTATACTTCGACATCCACTACTGGAACTCCTAGACGCGTAGAGCTAGGTGTATCGAATTTGAGCTCGTTTTGTTAGTTATAATGAGATCTTACCACAGAACTTGGTGGAGTAACCCGAAGATATACTTCGACATCCACTACTGGAAATCCTAGATGCGTAGAGCTAGGTAAATCGAATTTGGGCTCGTTTTGTTAGTTATGATGAGATCTTACCACAAAACTCTTACATCATAACTAACAAAACGAGCCCAAATTTGATTTACCTAGCTCTACGCGTCTAGGAGTTCCAGTAGTGGATGTCGAAGCATACATTCAGGTCACTCCACTAAGTTCTGTGGTAAGATCTCATCATAACTAACAAAACGAGCTCAAATTCGATACACCTGGCTGTACGCGTCTAGGAGTTCCAGAAGTGGATGTCGAAGTATACCTTCAGGTCACTCCACCAAGTTTTGTGGTAAGATCTCATCACAACTAACAAAACCAGCCCAAATTCGATACACCTAGCTCTACGCGTCTAGGAGTTCCAGTAGTGAATGACAAAGTATACCTTCAGGTCGCTCCACCAAGTTTTGTAGTAAGATCACATCATAACTAATAAAACGAGCCCAAATCCGATTTACCTAGCTCTACGCGTCTAGCAGTTCCAGTAGTGGATGTCGAAGTATACCTTCAGGTCACTCCACCAAGTTTTGTGGTAAGATCTCATCATAACTAACAAAACCAGCCCAAATTCGATACACCTAGCTCTACGCATCTCGGAGTTCCATTAGTGAATGTCGAAGTATACCTTCAGGTCGCTCCACCAAGTTTTGTGGTAAGATCTCATCATAACTAACAAAACGAGCCCAAATTCGATTTACCTAGCTCTACGCGTCTAGGAGTTCCAGAAGTGGATGTCGAAGCATACATTCAGGTCGCTCCACCAAGTTCTGTGGTAAGATCTCATCATAACTAACAAAACGAGCTCAAATTCGATACACCTAGCTCTACGCGTCTAGGAGTTCTAGTAGTGAATGTCGAAGTATACCTTCAGGTCGCTCCACCAAGTTTTGTGGTAAGATCTCATCATAACTAACAAAACGAGCTCAAATTCGATACACCTAGCTCTACGCGTCTAGGAGTTCCAGTAGTGGATGTCGAAGTATACCTTCAGGTAACTCCACCAAGGTTTGAGGTAAGATCTCATCATAACTAACAAATTGAGTTCAAATTCGATACACCCAGCTCTACGCGTCTAGGAGTTCCAGTAGTGGTCATCGAAGTATACCTTCAGGTCACTCTACCAAGTCTTGCGGTAAGATCTCATCATAACTAACAAATTGAGTCCAAATTCGATACGCCTTGCTCTACGCGTCTAGGAATTCCAGTAGTGGTCATCGAAGTATACCTTCAGGTCACTCTACCAAGTCTTGAGGTAAAGTCTCATCATACCTAACAAATTGAGTCCAAATTCGATACACCTAGCTCTACGCGTCTAGGAGTTCCAGTAGTGGTCATCGAAGTATACCTTCAGGTCACTCTACCAAGTCTTGCGGTAAGATCTCATCATAACTAACAAATTGAGTCCAAATTCGATACACCTAGCTCTACGCGTCTAGAAGTTCCAGTAGAAGTCGTCGAAGTATACTTTCAGGTCACAACCACGCTCGGGGAATAGAGACACTGCAATAAATTTCTAAATACTAGCAAATAATAAAATTTTATTGTGTTGGTAGTAGGTACCATATCTTACCTTTTCAAAATATCAGCACAGGTGATAACTATAAATATAAATTTGGTTCGCTCAACTAGGTACTCTAGGTAGGTATTTCGTGTATGTACAGCGATCTTTTCGACACCAGCGACTGCTCGCTACCGACGCAGGTCCACTGACGACGGCGGTCAAACGCAGACTAATTGATAATTTGAAATCAAACCAGAGACCGAGTAAAATCAAAATAACCCTTATGTTGACTCTGTTAAGATTTACAAAATATGTGAAAAAAAATACAAGCAATTTTTTTTTCATTTCGTATACTATTTGTCCTATTTTTAATATTTTTATTACCAAAATTTGTAGGTGAACATATCTACTAATAGATGGTATTTTTTAATGACAGAAAAACGGCATATTTACAGTAAAAAATGTACCTAAAGTCACCCCTAAATCGTCAATTTTGAGTGAAGAGGTGAAGGAAGATCATTTTTATAGTATTAAAAATAAAGATTTTTTACAATGTTATTACCAATAATTGGAGATATAGGATCAATCTTTGTATAGCAATTTTTAGTTCTATCCTATTTTGCTTGACTTAGTCACAAAATGTACTGAAAACTCCAATATTTTAAGGGATTTGCAAATGCGTTCTTAAGATAAATTGTATTCAACCACTAACAATAATGTAAACAATAAAGCTTTTATTTATTTATTTATAGAGACAAAAATTTATATGATTGAAATTTTAGTAACATGCACTATTTGTAGAAATTGTGATCGTGTTTTTTAGCCGTTGGGCACTTCTGGTAATACGTTTCCTTCGGAGACTTTGATATTAAGGCTCATATGAATTTTGTCCGTAGTAAGTAACTACACGTATCTACTGAAGTTTGTGGAGTTCAACACGGCTTACCTACTCAAATACCTACCGCGGGCGATATGAATTTTTATGGTTTATTTTAATAAAAAAATACTTCTAAATGCGCTTTTTAATACAAATAAAATTAGTACTGTATGAAATAAGTAATAAGTATTTATCTAAATCTCCTGACCAATTAAGACACTTTACTAATTCTGGATAGAAAACATTCAATCATTATATTTTTATTATCCGCGTAAATAGGCTATTTGACTAAATTTTGAAAATGATTTTAAAGAATTTATTACTACCTATTAAGCACATTACATTGATATTTCGCGGAAATTTAATGTAATTCCCTTTAAAAACCACTTTTAAAGTTTCAATTTTCAAAACCGCGCCAAAAACGCCAATTTTGTAATGGCGCTTGTCATCTCACTCGTGACGTCACACATTGTCAAACGCATATAAATAGACTACAGTACCGTACAGTTTAGTTGAATTTCTTCGCTTTTCTTTAAATTTAATAAAAATTAATATATTTTAACAGAAAGAATGGTGTTCACGATCATCGTCACATTATACGCTTTGGTTCTGACTTTATGCTCCGGGCATATTTTACACTTCACAGTGCAAACTCCACTTTCTCTGTGTAACTGGACGTAGCCAATCGCATCGTCTCCATAGGATTCCCTTGCAGAACTGTAAAACAAAAGAAAACACCATGATAAACCGAACTCCCATGAACTTCCTGAGTATTTGTCAACATAAACTAAAATGAGATAATGATTAATGATTATAATAAATAAAGGAAGGACTAATATGTTCGACGCGGTAGGTACTTACATTGCTGTTTTTATGTTTTTCAGTTCCGCGCCATAATAATCAGCATTATTCTTAAAGTAAAGTGCAACCATAAAAGCATCTACCATAGGTAGGTTGCTATTATCAGCTCGCACAAAATTTGATTCCATTCTGCGATTTGAAATACTTAATTATTTATTTCCTTAGTATGTTTAGTTATAAAGTTAACCAGAAAATTACTGTTTAAATAGCTAAAAGATAAAATAAAACGCCCGCCAAACAAAACACTCAGAAAAATCAGTACAAAAAGCTGTTGTTTTCCCGCAAATTTTCGAGTGTGACGTCACCAGAGTTGCAACCAATCACAGGGCGTTCCTGTCACAGGTAAAATATCAAAAATTATAACATTATTAAACTCTTATTTTGCTGAAAAATATACATATATTTGATTAAAATAAAGTGAAATATGCTTATTTACGTTGTTATTAGTGAGATTTACCACAATTTCAGGTATATTTTCATTGTTGTCAAATAGCCTATTGACAAAAACAATATTAATGAACACTTTATACAGCTCGACTAATTTATTTGCTAGATTTTGTTTTCCAATTGCCGTGTTAGATCTAGACGTTGATTAAGTGTCTCCACTTGTACGTATATTCTATGAAAGTTCGTTTTAAAACGTTCAGCGCGGATGTTTCTTTGGATTTAAACGAATATTCAAGACTAACTTGGCTCAGCATTTGGTTGTGACTTGTGGTGAGTTTTAATATTTATATAGGTGCTTATGACAGCTCTACGGGAAACTTCTGAAATCATTTAATTACGTAATCTTTAAACAAACTTAATAATAGTAGGTTTAAATGCTTGATTTCGTGAAAATTAATCTAGGGGAATTTAACTACACAAATATTTTTGTCTTTAAAGGAAACTTTCCAAATAAACGTCGATGAGATGTCTCTGCAAAAATATGATACAGATATAGAATTACTGTTATGATTGGAGGTGTGAAGAATATAGTCTTCAATGGCCAAAAATATAGTTTGGATTCATTTGAATTATTGTCTGTGTTCGGCGAGTCCGTTGGTAACTAATCCTGATTAAAAAAGTATTTCTAACCCTCTACTAACTAGCTATCTTACTCTCGTTAATAGCCGTTGATCTCAAGCGAGTTCCTGGAACACGCTGGAAGAAAGTTTTTCGTTTTCGTTTTTTTTATGTTGCAAAATGTAGGTACTTACTTACAGGAAATTTCGTCTGTTTAAATTTTCAAACGCCATGAGTTATGTTCGTTGAACACTGACAGCATCATTAATAACCGTCAAAAACAAAAAAATGCAAAGAAGAATAAATGCATCTAATATTTTACGCTTCAAAAAAATCTCGACTCGTCCAACGTTATGAAAAGGTACAAATTAAAGAATCAATGGGAGTAAAAGCCTTACGCCTAGCTTAGTTACTTTTATTTTAATGACTACCAAAGAGAATACAAATTGGACAGACTAAAGGTATAATGAAGCCCTCGGAAATCTCAGTAGGTACTAAGGATTTCCGGAAGGAAATTACTCTACCTATTGCTAAAACGGGGAATCAAGCAGAAAGCAGTATTGAACTTCCTGTATCTTAAGCATATTATTTATATACGAGTATCTTTACTTAGTTTACCGTTGTTGTCGTCAACCGATAGAAGTCCACTGCTGGACATAATTCTCTTGTAAGGACTTCCACACGCCGCAGTCTTGCGCCGCGCTTGGATCTAGCAGCTCCTTGATACTTGATACTATGGCTTGTTGTAATCCGTCCACCTAACGGAGGATCTACCAAACCGCGCTCTCCAGTGCAAGGTCGCTATTTGAGCAAATTGGGACCCCTAAACCAATAAGTTCTTCGAACCTTCGTGAGTCACTTTAGTTCTGGTACGAATTTCCTATATCGGTATGATCACGTAGAGAAACCCCGAGCATAGCTCTCTCCATCGCTCGGTAAGTTGGTTTATAGTTTATTTAGGTAATTTACCACTATCGGTATATTACCTAATTAGATCCTCTTACGTAACGAGCTCATATTATTATGTACATGTGGATATCAGCTTTGCAGCCAGGATTAATTCGACATTCAGACGATGTTGTATGATAGAAAAGAAAATTGTATTTATAGTTTCAAAAAGATCTACTGTATTGATCGATAGTTCTAAAAATATCTCACCTAAAAAATTGGATAGTGAAGATTAATGAAACTGTTTTATAAATTATATTAATAAGAGCCCGAATGAGCGGCTTAATTTAATTTTTTAAGGTCAATAATTGTAATATTTCAAAGGTGCATTATGCATGCTTAAAAATCTCGTCGAGCATCATCATCCATATTAGACGAACACAATTATAAATGCGAGAGTTTGTCTGTCTGTTTGTTTATGCATTCGCGGATTTATCTATTCAACCAATTTTGACGAAAGGTGCGGACATGTAGGTTGGTTTTCGGGGAAGTACTTTAATCCCGGAAAATCAAATACTTCGAAATATCCTCATATTGCAAGAATTTAATTCCAGTCTTGAAACTTATAAACGAGGCACTATACGGCTATATACACATTTCAGTAAACGCAACTGCGATGCCTGTTGCTGAATCAGTGCAAAGTCGGTTAACCGTTTGTTTGCTTCTACTTTATTTTCGAATCGAAACGCTTTTATCATTAATTATTGGGAACGGCTCTCAAGAACAGACACAGAAATCAGAATTCGAGCTTATGCCATTGAATACCACAGCGTAAGAATATACCTACCTTTCTTATTAGCAAAGTACTTAGGTATATCCTTACACTGTGGTAATACCGTAAATATGTTTATTGTTAACATTGAAATAGGTAGGTACTAAAATTCTACATCAATGATTGTTAACGAAGAATTAAAGAATGAGGGAACTTTTCGAGTGTAACTAAACGAGAAATCTACAATACAAACAAAAAATAGTAAAATACCCCTATAGTAAAATGTCGAGAAAGTGTGTGGAATTACGTATAAAATGAAATAGGTCGCGATACATCCGGCCAACTGATGAGGCATCTGCGCAATAAGAAATAAATAGGATAATCTATTCATTTCAATTCTTTGTTGGACCTCTGGAGCAGCTTTTCAGCTACGCTATGCTGACATGATATGCGCCAATCTGACATTTTCAGTATGGAGATTAAAAATTATGACGTTTTATTGTTTAAGAAAGATTTTTATTAGAGGCAGGAGTCATTGCTCAAACAATGTAATATGACGAAATAGAGAAATCCTTTCATTATTAGGTTAAAACACCAGATTGCGAGTTCAAAAGCTTACTTAGCTCTAAGGTACCTTTAACTGTAATATAAAAATTCCTGCGAAGTTAAAACATAAGTAACATTTACATTCACATTTCTCGCAATAATTTGCCCTTTATACGAGTACGTATATCCATTAAAGAAGGAAGTCCTCCTACTCATAATATAATTTCACGTCTTGAACGTATACGGGTATAAATGAAGGAGAGTGGAAAGACTTAGAACGGAACATTTAAAGTTGAAGAAATTATTCATATTTGAATATTTTATAATATAATATAAACTACCTTTAAAAACAACTGTTACCAGTGAAAGTATAATGTCCTCCCGACCGAATTTCGGTCACGGCGGCCAATCTTCAGAGAGATTAGCCATCTGCGCGGGAGATATTATAGTGCACAGGTGTGTGCGCAAACTCAGGTGCACTCTCTGTTCCTTTACTATCATAGCCCGATGGGACGGAAAATCCGACACGACCGGAGAGAGATCAGGCGCAGGACCGACGGCTTAATGTTCTCTCCGAGGCACGGGGGCGAAACACCGCCAACTTCCTGACTCCGGGCCAGTACTGAGAATTTCTTGTCAGAAAAACCCAATACTAGTTGTGACCCGACCCGGGACTCGAACCTGGGACCTCGTCGGCCGCAGTGCGACATGCTAACCACTAGACCAACCAGGCAGGCGTAGAGGTACCAGTGAAAGTATATAGTCTGACAAACTTATCTGACCCAGTGACAGCGTCGCTAGTATCGAAGTAAAATAAAATCAAAACTAAAACTAAACAGGCATAAAAATTAGTTCCAATTTTGGCAACCGGGTCAGATAAGTTTGTGGGACTACATTAATTATAGCTGTCATGTTGCCGTTAAGTAACTTTAGTGTGGACCATTGATGTAGAATTTTAGAAATGGTGTAGACCGTTGATTTCCGTTGATTTTGCTCTTGAGTAAGTAGATATCCCGCCCGAACAATTAAAATCAATAGTTGATGTAATCTACCCAGTTTGAAAGCGTTCTACTTCTATACTCGTAATTCATCATAATTTTGATCTTATCTTCGTATTAAATCGATTCAAACCATGCATTACATTTTTATAGTTTATCAAAATACCTATATTATTGAGTGTTCCACACTCTACAGAAACGTTTCCTCTCCATAAACCATCCGATACCATATTGTGTGCTACGAAAACCCATTGCAACAAGACGACGATGAATAAATTTGCCTACAACTGAACATTCAGAATTTAATATTGGCCGGATTGCAACCGCCACACACTTGGTCGTCTAATGAGGCTATTTTAATTGACTAATTCTTTAAATAAATTTCAGAGAATGGATGAAATAGGTAAACTATTTCAATAGTCTATTCATTTTATTCATATATCGGTCCAATCGTAAATACAAATGCGAACTTAGTTATTTGAATATAAGAAATTCATTGAATAGTAATGTAATGTCAGTTTTGCTTTTAAAGGACATCGCCCATCTCCCATACATTGTTGGGCCCAGAACTTGATAAACCGTTACAAGTTCCAAATTAGTGCCATTTGTTAGATAAAAATATCAACCTTAGACTGCTTTAGTTTCAGCTAGATTGCCAATTGCATAATAGAGATATAAGAGCTCAAAGCCATAGTTAAGTTATATTCAAGAATGTGCTAATGCATATTTTTTGCAATAAATATCAATCTAGTAATGATAAGACAGCTAATAGCAAACTCTTTAGATAGTTTTACATGAAATATTTCACACAATACGTAGGTTTATATGATTCCTATATAAAGGAAGGATGAATGGGAAGGAAGGCGCGTTTATTCCATGCTAAGATAGGTTACATTAGTCACATCAGGGCACATGAGCGAAGCCCTTATTCAAATTCAAATACCTAATCAGTCGCTGTTGCCGAACTCGGCAAAGGAGTCATCATCAATCATCAAAGGAAATAGGTTAGATAAATGACAAACAACATGTTTTAGGCATTGAATTATTATGTAGGTAATTACTCAAAGGTTTTAGGTAAGTAATCATTTTTTAATGACTCATTCATTACACTTATATCATTCATCTTCATAAACAATTAGAATGGAATCTAAGAAGTGTGCAGGAGGTGTAATATTTGGTTGGTACCTAGCCCAACTTAAGTACCATATAATCGACATAATGTGAGCGCAACAACCTACTGTACGGCTCCCTACAATCAATCAATCAATAGTGCAATATTATTGCAATTGTATACAATTGCAATAATATTGCACTATTGATTGCCTACCAGTAAGAGAGCTATCAATCATTATGTATACGAAATATATTTTGCGACTAATATACCGAGAGTGAATTTTGCCAGTGTTGCCAATAACACAGGGCCTAAAGTCGCCATTTTTCACAGCATAAGTAGCTTAAATGTAGCTGAATTTCAACCGCTGTAGCCTAAAGTAGGCCAAACGTCAAAATGAATAAAATAAAATCGCTACAAATATAATTTATATTAATTTATTTATATCAAAATCACATTACATAATATATCAATATAATAATTATTATTATTATAAACTAGCAATTCGTCCCGGCTTCGCACGGGTAGCAGTTCTAATCATCATTATAATCCATACCCAATACAGCCGGTGGGCACTGGGCAGCAGCACATCAGGGGGGTTACTATGAGCTCTTAAAGCAGGACAGAAATTGAACTGCAGCACAGTTCAATGCAGTGTCTGCCTACCAGTTCAGTGCCTTGAAGTTAAGTGCAGTTCAATATCTGTTCTGCTATAACAGCTCATAGTAACCCCCCTGGGTCTTACATTATATTCTTGTCCTGACTAGCCTAAAGAAGTAGAAAAAAGAATCATCCAAATCGGTCCACCCAGTCAAAAGTTCTGAGGTAAAAAACATGAGAACCTCCTCCTTTTTTTGAAGTCGGTTGAAAAACTGTAAATCTATGTAAAAGAGCCCCGAGCGTAGGTCCCTAACTATTCAAGTTAACATCAACTTGACGTAAAACCAATAACTAATATGGAAAAACTTTCAGGGAAATATTTAAAGGATAAATTGCTCAGAACATTATAACATTTATATGGTTAATATTAACTTGATGTTGTAAAATATGTGAAAAGCTTTTTAGTAGTATATTAATGATGTTTAACTAGAGTTAACGTTGAAGATATGCAATACAATAGTAACGTTGGAGTTGTCGCAACTTATCCGTAACTTTATTTTCTGCTAAGCGCATTCATACGAAGCAGTGTTAGTGTAACGAAATCCTTATTTGATTTAAAACGAAGCACATTTGAAGAATAAGTTAAACATTTTGGTGAAACGGGATTTCAGCTATATATCAGGCGCTTTACTTTGAAAGTTATCAACGTTCTGCAGCGAAATAAGGCACCAAACTGTAATGTAAAGTTGTTACATTCTAGAATTTAGTTTCACATTACTTTTGAATGTTTCTTGGAATGGTAATGGTTTCTAATTTTGAAAAGAAATTTGTGTATCTACCCTCCAATAAGAAAATGTCGGGATTTGATTCTGAGTTAACTTTTACCGCTTTTCGTTCTTTAGAATTAATTTTGTATTGCTACTCCGTTAAATTTTCCTAAACGTACCTTGCTCGCGATGGTTCGGCGCCATTGACAGACTTATTTGACTTCTCCAATTATTATCATCAGCATCGGATCTCTTGACATAATTATCTTCATTTTATAATTAAGTAAAGTTTGAATAGTATATTATCCCTACAGATTCTCTGAAATGTAGCTTTTCATCAAATTTTGTAGAGAAAATTTCTTTCCATTCTTATTAGTAATAGGAACCTACTATTTCCATGCTAATTAAACATGCGAAAGTGTATGTGTCTATCTGTTAACTACCTTTTCAAGGCCCATCCACTTCGGCTATTTTAAACGTATAGTAACAATGCATCTATTAGCAATATACAAGTTGTCGATTGCTCTGATTGAGCTACATTGACTCAAGTCGGTTTCGGGATGGGTGAGCATGATACGCCATCAACCCTGGTATGTCTGTTTGAGGCTGTGAGCTCCAAAAGTTATAAGTATAACGACGTTTTGCGGCGGAACATTTCTCGTTTCTGCATCTCAAAGTTTGAGTATTAGAAAGTTTCAAAGTTTGTATTTATTTCAGAATTATAGGTTTTTATAATATAAAGCTAAATAAGGCTATATTTTCATTTGAAGCAGCGAAAGCCTAGTGATCTAGAGGTCCAGCCTGAGGTTCTTGAGGTCATGTACTTCTAACTTTACTGACTTATATAAATACATTTTACGCCAAGAATAAATATCACTTGCTAGAACGGTGAAGGAAAACATCGTGAGGCAACCTGCATTACCGAGGGTTCTTCAAAAATGTTCTCAAAGGTGCGTGAAGTATGGCAATCCGATGTCCTTTAAACCCAGAAAATCAAAAAGTTGCCATGGGATTAAAAATCTTTAATTCACACGAACGCCGTTGTGGGTATCATCTAATTCTACTTTAAAATACTCCATTTGTGTGCAGGTAAGTACATAATAATGTTATATAGAGCATGAATAAAAATTATGTTCAAATTTTTTTAATGTTGTTGATACAAAGTAATTTTTTTTAATATTTTAAATATTTATAACGACGTAATCAGAGTATACCTAACGTATTTTCTTCCGGAATTTAATTTATACGACAGCGAATATTTAAACAGTATTATTATCGTAACAATATACTCATTATATTTCCCCTTCGTTTTACTTAAGTAATTTATTTGCTGCGATTTATTTTCCACACGATGTGCTAGCTCGCCTTGGACGGCTATTAATTGCCTACGCTGCCGGGTAGGTATATTCCTCGAAATTGAAAGCTGAAACACACAACACGCGCGACAGCAGCGCTACGTGACGGTGCTAACGCATCCAAATCTATACTAATATTATAAATGCGTGAGTTGGTTTGTCTGCTACGCTTTAACGGCCCATCTTTTCAACCGATTTTGACGTTTGGTAAAGAGGTTATAGGTTACAACGTACTTTTTATTTTGGAAAATTAGGGAGTTCCCGCGGGATAAAAAAACGTAATCCACGCTGACGAAGTCGCGGGCATCATCTATTCTCCTATAATTACAAGAAACTGTAAGCTAAGAAGACCATCCCAGTTCCCCACCTAACAAGAACAAATATCATTTAGGAAATTTTTAACAAAAACATGCCCCAAGAATTTCGACATATAATATCTTCGAGAAAGGTAGCCTGAGCCGCAGCTGCCCACAAGACCAGAACAGAGATAATTTAGGAAGTTTGTACAATATCCGCAAATTGCCCCTGCGGAGTGCGGAGTACGAAATACGGGACCTGCCACTTATGGTCTCCGTAGTAGTAATAGGCCGTTTAAAACAACAGTTCCCGGGTCGGTTCCCGGTATTACGAAAGTAATCTCTGGTCTGGTCAGCTTTGGCTATCATGCGAGATTATATTAGTCATGGTTGCAGTAAACGGCTAACTTGACATTTCGACTGAAAAGTAGTTCATACAGTAGCGTGCGGTTACTGTAAGGCCAACGCCCCTTTCGCAGTGTGAATTTGTGTGCGCCGTCACACAATTCCTCGTTTGCTTTCTCGCGTTGTGTGTGTTTCAGGCTTTAATAATTTTCGCCCTTTAGTTCTTGTTTATATTTCCCACAATTTTAGCAAAGTGTCGTAAAGTGCGGCGTACCGCGCACACGCGTAGTTGTATCTCCGAGCCTTAGTGATGGAGGCCAAGCTTATAAGCTTGGCAGGCCTTGAGTTGAGTTGTTAACTGAAGGATTTGCATATTTATTCCAATGCATGGTGGGAGAAATTAGTTGGAATGGAACTTAAGTAGATTATATTATGCTTCATAAAGATGAAGAGCTTTTCCTTCATTTTAATATATTTCGTTTTGTTTAAATAAAACAATAGGTATAAATAAAATTATGATGATAAATAATTTATTTCACGTAGGAAAACTTGTCACTACTACTTACGATAATATTATGTGAAGACTCCACCGGTTCGGAAAGATTCTAATGAGAAGAGCCGGTAAGAAACTGAGCAGTTGCTCCATAGAGGTAAACTATATTACCTCTATGAGTTGCTCATTTTATAATAACCTAACTATGATTTTGCAAGACCTTTTCATCGATACCCCACTTGCCATAGTCCATCGACTTTTATTTTTAAATTTGTTACATTATGGCTTCTAGAGGGCGCCATTTTGTTTTTTCTCAAATTTGGCTTCCACAGTGACACTCTAGTGATATATTCGGCACAAACTGGTGCAAGAATCATCAAAATCGGTCCACGCGTTTAGGCTGTAGCTGTCCTGCAAGGAACATACAAACATATATAGACTGATGAACACATAACCCTGTGCGTTCCGCAGTCGGGTAATAACCCTGTGCGTTCCGCAGTCGGGTAAAAAGAAAAATAAATACAGTACTAATACTATACAATACTAATACTATGTACCTATACTAAAAAAAAAATATATAAGTCAAACTTGCTAAGGTTAGAAAAAAAATATTTGTTCAGGGTTAGATGCTAGAAATATAGCGCTTCCTAATTTTTGTTTACATTTTATATGGAATTTTCCGGATAGCTTTTTAAAGTGGCACTTTTCCTCTTTTAATTCACTTTATAGCCAACGAACACAGTAGGTACTTTATAGTTTTAATGAGATTTCTACTAACTTTATGAGCCCAGCTTTAAATAAAATTCATTCATTATCTTTTAGGGCTTGGAAAAGTTGTCCATGTCACAGTCAGATTTTTTTTCTGAATTAGTAGTTTGTTAACTCTGAAACAGAATACGCAACCTAAGCCATAAAATCATTAAATGAACAAGCGAAAGAATTGCAACTCTTTAAAAGGCACTCGAAGAACTTTATCCAAAGTATGACTACAACTTAAGTAATGTACCTACTGCTCTCACACTTCGAACACTTAGTGCCACGTGCTCGCGAAGTTTTTATGACGGTACTTCCATCGTTATTTAAAGAACTTTGTTAACATTACTGTTACACGTTTTTTGCTTTACTTGAAAAGAAATACGTCTTTACTTCCCTCTTTCTTACTCAGCGCCTCCTTGCAACCGCAAGCACATAGTGGTCATAATACCGCAAATCTGACAATCCATACTTAAATACTAAAATTAGGTATAATTAATGTGAAAGTGTACCTACTGGGGTCCATAAATGAATGGAAGCCGGTAAGATATTCCATGCATATGTGGGGTGATAATAACTGGAACCTACCCTTCTCCTTGAGGCACGAATGTTGAGTCCAAACCAATCCAGTTACCAAGCCAGCGTTGTCTCTTTAAGATACACCGTGCTCTTATCCATGCTGTAACTTAATGATGATAAATGTCAAATTTCCTCAGTCACAAAAACCATCAAAACGTCCAATAAATTCCTCAAAACGTCATCCCGTCGTTAAAATTTCATTTCATAAGGCTATGAAAAATTATTGAATGGCCCTCAAACTTTCACAGCACTTTGCTCTAAATTACAATCGGTTTTGGATCATCAAAACTTTCTGTGTTGTTAGTAATAAATCCATCACTGGTATAGTCTATAGAACATTGATTGTTCTTTTGGCACGTAACTCAGCTTAGTAACTTTTTCAAGACTTTTATATTATGTTTATAATACACGCTTGTTGTTCTAGTATGACTCACGAAACTATTGAATCTATCACTTGACTCATGACTATTCATTTACGATTTCACGTTACAAAGCGATAATAAATGTTCGCTAATGGTTTATCTTATTATTCTTTGAATTTAATTCAATGGGAAAATATTGAATGTCTGAATTACGTTAATTTATAATTAATAAATAATTAAGGATTTGCGACCCCGGTATTTAATAAGCGTCTTCCGATACTTGGATATCTTTTTATGATGCCTATTGAATCTTTTTATTACGTTTACAGCGGTTTTTCATTGGCCGATACGATAATATCGTAGCGATAATATCGTAACACACGTGTTATCGGCGACGATAATATATCGGTATCGTGTTGGTCAATGAAAAAGCGTGATAGGTAGCTCCATAAATTTCAGTAGGTACCCCGACTGTGACCCCGATATTATGTGTAGATAATATAATACTACACGTAAGAAGGTAAATAATAAAATAACCTCAAAAAATATTACCCGTATAAAAATTTTTGGATGGGATGGATTACCAAAAATAAATATTTGGAACATTTTCTAAGGCACATTTACGTAGTAAACCTTTAATGAAGCGTATAACTTATTAAATTACAAGTATTCATTATGAAAAATTTTGCGAGATATTTCACCGCGGTTAATTGCCTCACTTGGTGACAGAAGGGCTGGCTTATTTTTTGCGCAAAGGATCAGCCTGGCCACGCCTAGCTGTCCAGCGCGGAAATGCAGCCAGCATTCTAGCCACCATTCCACGCGGGCATGATTTATTAGTAAGTTTGGCTAGCTAACTTTAAGTTCTACTGTATTGTTTTAATAAAAGAATTAAAAAAAAAGTATAATCAATTAAAATAATACCTTTGTAAATCGTACCGAAAAACATGTAAACCTGTGTAAAACACAACCTCCTGACTATCTAATACATTAACACCAAAAATGACTACATAGTAAATAATTTTTTCGGCGGGATGATATTAAAAATGTACCTTCTCAACAAAAAGGACCCTTAGCGCAAATTGCCTGAAGCAAACAGCTTTCATTACGCTGGCTAACCGTAAGAACACACCGGGGACATATTGTTCGCCTTTACTATAACTTGCTATACCTAACCTACCCATTTTTGTATGGAAAACCATAAAATTACTGTATCTTGACAACCCCATTTCGATATACACGCAATCGAAAGGGAGCAAATACACATACATTTTGACGATCTCCCTGGCGCCGTTTCGAGTGCTGTTGTCTTAACGCGGGAGGTCCCGGGTTCGATCCCCGGCAGGGTCAATTTAGGAATTTATAATTTCTGAATTTGCTCTGGTCTGGCCTGGTAGGAGGCTTCGGCCGTGGCTAAATACCACCCTGTCGGAAAAGACGTGCCGGCATAACTGCCATGTCCCTAACAGGTTAGCCCGCTACCATCTTAGACTGCATCATCACTTACCATCAGGTGAGATTGCAGTCAAGGGCTAACTTGTAGTGGATAAAAAAACATGCACAACAGGCCGTATATATATCCCATTATTTAAAACTAAGTAGCAATTTACATTTTGTAGGTGTGCTTATGGTTTAAGTTATGAAGGGATTTCAATGCAGTTGCAGGCATCGATCGTTAGGAAATTCAGGTTTAGTTATAATATAGAAATAAATAAAATATTGTCTTTTATTGGTATACATAATATTGAATAATATAATATAAGTATAATGTGTACAGTTAAAAGATACCATTACTATTTATAATAATTTAATATAAAAAATTCTTTTTAAACAACCGACTTCAAACTTCCGCGCCAACTTTACAACAACAAGCACACGCTATACAAAGTTCTTATTTTATTGTTGATATTTTAAAAACCGCTCGACCGATTTCGATAAAATTTATATGGGACCACTTGGAAAGTATGCCCTTTCAAATAAAAAAAGAATCCTCCAAATCGGTCCATCCAGTCAAAAGTTCTGAGGTAACAAACATAAAAAAAATAAAAAAATACAGTCGAATTGAGAACCTCCTCCTTTTTTTGAAGTCGGTTCAATATCATGTGTCTACCACTTACTCTACCCAATATATAATTGTACATTGTGTAGATCGTACGCGAAAGTAATCACGGCAACTGCCTTATATTTATAAAAGTGATTGTGATCTGCTCTGTCATGGTGAAAGGTCATAAACGGGCGATATTATAAAAAGTTTAAAAGAAATCCCTAGTGTGACCTAAAATATTTTCAGAGGCGTTCATGCCATAAAGTGCCAGGATGTAAAGGTACAAGATTAATTTTAGAAAGTTGTAAAATTAAAAGCACTCAATTTTTTTTACATCCTTGAAGAAAAATGAGATTAACTTTGTCAAAAATTTAAGGAGCAATAAAATTTTAGTTAAATGAAAATACCGTGTCAAAAAAGTATGCTAAGTCCGCACTTGATCAACGAGGTGGACAAGTGCCAAACGTTCTCCTTCTGAGAGGAGACTCGTGTTCAGTAGTGAGCCGGAAATGGGTTGAAATAATGATGACCGTAATATAGCTAAGCAAATAAAAATAGGCAGAGTTTTTTTTGTTGTTTTAAACTAAATAAACGAAAGTTACCCTACCGTCTTTATTATACATTTGACCCTAACGTATATCGATAAGTTTCAAAGGGAAATTGTTAGGCTAATCGGTTTTTGTAAAGAAAACAGTTCTTCATATGATCTTCTTTTTTAGGGTTCCGTAGCCAAATTTGGCAAAAACGGAACCCTTATAGATTCGTCATGTCTGTCTGTCCGTCCGTATGTCACAGCCACTTTTTTCCGAAACTATAAGAACTATACTGTTGAAACTTGGTAAGTAGTTGTATTCTGTGAACCGCATTAAGATTTTCTTACAAAAATAAAAAAAAACAATAAATTTTGGGGGTTCCCCATACTTAGAACTGAAACTCAAAATTTTTTTTTCATCTAACTCATACGTGTGGGGTATCTATGGATAGGTCTTCAAAAATGATATTGAGGTTTGTAATATCATTTTTTTCTAAACTGAATAGTTTGCGCGAGAGACACTTCCAAAGTGGTAAAATGTGTCCCCCCCCCCCCCCCTGTAACTTCTAAAATAATACAATGATAAAACTAAAAAAAATATATGATGTACATTACCATGCAAACTTCCACCGAAAATTGGTTTGAACGAGATCTAGTAAGTAGTTTTTTTAATAATTTAAAACTTACTACATGTTTGTACGGAACCCTCGGTGCGCGAGTCCGACTCGCACTTGGCTGGTTTTTTATTCTGAATCCGCTACTACTGGTGTCTGGGTAGACTCAGTCATATAGGTACTTGCTACATAAGTAAAAGTTATAGTATTTTTATTCCACTTATCTATTTCAATTTCAATTTAATACCTCTACGCGTTCATGCGGAAAGGGGTAGTAAGTTTAAAATTATTAAAAATATTTTCACTATATGATGTAACTAAAAATTTATGCTTTTCGCAATTTTTCCTTTATCTGTGCTATAAGACGTTGCTTCGTACCAAATTTCAAGATTTTGAGTTCACGGGAAGTACCCTGTAGGTTTTGATTCCTATGCGAGTGTCAAAATTTGCAGCATAAACGGCTGTATCTTTTGATTGTGTTGGCTTAGAAGTTTGATTTTTTCACAACTCCAAGGGTCAGTAGACCTGAGTATATTTGATATAAATTTCAGCTTGATACCTCCATGTGTTCCTAAGAAAAAGGGTCTTGACACACAGATGGATGGACAACAGTGATCCTATAAGGGTTAAGTTTTTTCCTTTTGAGGTATGGAACCCTAATTATTAAAAATATTTTTATTAATTGATAAAACAAAAAATGTATGCTTTTCGCAATTTTTCCTTTATCTGTGCTATAAGACGTTGCTTCGTACCAAGTTTCAAGATTCTGAGTTCACGGGAAGTACCCTGTAGGTTTTGATTCCCTTGCGAGTGCATGAAAATTTGCAGCATAAACGGCTTTATCTTTTGATTGCGTTGGCTTAGAAGTTTGATTTTTTCACAGCTCTAAGGGACAGTAGACCTGAGTATTTGATATGAATTTCAGATACCTCCATGCGTTCCTGAGAAAAAGGGTCTTGACACACAGACGGACGGACAACGAAGTGATCCTATAAGGGTTCTGTTTTTTCCTTTTGAGTTACGGAACCCTAAAAAACGCATTTAAATCAGTCTATTCCTTTTAGCTCGACGATAGTGCAGACACACTCATCTATCAAACTTTGAACCCAGAGGGGGTCGTCGGGGGTTAAAAAACAGACATCCAAAATAATCTCATTCACAAGATCATTTAAAATGTGTCCAAGATATCACTGCTGATTATTCGAAGACCGCACGTTTACTTATCAGTCAATCCTCAAATTGACTTTATTTGGGTCAGCTGTAATGAGGGTCGAGGTTTATAACTCTCCTTTGGGAGGTACCGATAGCGATTGCGACTGGTCTTTAATAGTTATGTTTCTACACAAGCCTATTTCTTAACCTTGGCCTGTTGTATTTTTTTACAATCCGATAGGGATTTCCTGCGTGGATATTATGTTTTGGTAACATGTCGTGTGCGTTTCTATCTCACAGAATTTTGATTTAGAATCGTCTCCATTTGTCAATCATACTAATATTATAAATGCGAAAGTGTGTTTGTTTGTTGGTTTGTTGGTTTGTTGGTTTGTCCTTCAATCACGCCGCAAGAGAGCAACGAATCGACGTAATTTTTGGCACGGGTGACATAGGCTTCTTTTTATCGGAAAATTAAGGAGTTCCCGCGGGAATCAAAAAAACTTAAACCAGGCGGACGAAGTCGCGGGTATCAGCTAGTAATTAATAGCGTGAAGACAAGAAGTTGTGTTAGCTGCTGCTAAGTGATAACAAAGGCAACCCATTTGCAATAATACTTACTTATAAAGTTTAAATGTAAGTATCAATAATTGGTTACAAAAAAGTTCGTTTCATTTGGTTAGCAATTTATGAATGCAGGCCGACCCTATAACTCGTACTATTACTATACCTGCGGTAGTTATGCCAAACTAGATTTTCCAATGCATCCGAATATTTTCACCTCGAGCAATAAAAATATTCTTGGTTAAAACTTTAAAAGCTTGGCATATCGCCATTTACATAAAATAGAATAATTCTTAGAATAATAATTATTAGAATACTAGATGGATCCCGCGACTTCGTCCGCGTGAATTTATGTTTCTTGATTCCCGCGGGAAGTCTTCAATTTTCCGGGATAAAAAGTAACCTACGTCCTTCCCCGGGATACAACCTATCCCTGTACCAAATTTCATCAAAATCGGTTGAACAGATACATTTTTTTTTCCCGCGGGAACTCTTCAATTTTCCGGGATAAAAAGTAGCCTATGTCCTTCCCCGGGATGTAAACTATCTCTGTACCAAATTTCATCAAAATCGGTTGAGTAGTTAGGCCGTGAAAGCGTAGCAGACAGACAGACAGACACACTTTCGCATTTTTATAATATTAGTATGGATTTACTTATTGGAATCGATTTAGGCGTGATTTACCCAATTCTTATTAAGTCCAAATGGTACAATCTAGTTTATACATGAAAGATCATTGGGTACAAATTACACCTAATTCGCGATTGGTAAAATTCGCTGGTGATACGATTCGCGGATGCGTCAAATCGTGATCTGGACTAAATGAGAATTGTACCAATCACGCCTATAATGATATATACTACTAGCTGCTACTTCGCCGGAAATTCCAAGCGGAGAATAAGTTTTTTTATTTCCACGAGCCCTCCTTAATTTTCCGGGATAAAAAGTATGTCCTTCCCCGGGATTTATATCCCTGTACCAAATTTCATCAAAATCGGTTGAATAGGTGGGCCGTGAAAGCGTAGCAGACAGATAGAAAAACAGATAGACATACACACAGGCAGACAGACACTCTTTCGCATTTATAATATTAGTATGGATTACGGTCTATTATTAAGTGCCTATACGCTGAAATAGAGTGCAAGGTCCACGAATACAAAAATAATTATTATAAGTTAATGTTTGCAATTTCTTTAATAGTCGGCATCGAAGTTACTCGGATAATTAAAAGCCTGTAACGAGATTTTGAAGTTTTCGCTTGAAAAGTCAAGGCGAAATTAGTTTTGAGAATTTAAACTGGCAAGAGTTTCTTATTATCTTCTAAATTATAAATTAACTTATAAAATACAATTTCCCGCTGTCGGTTCCGCTACTAACTTAAATTTTACCTTGAAAGGATAAAGATTTACATCTGCACTTTTTTTTATTTCACTACAAATTACCCCTTGACTACGATCTCACTTGATGGTAAGTGATGATGTAGTCTAAGATGGTAGCGGGCTAACCTGTTAGGGGCATGACAGTTATATTAAATCCATATCCCTATAGTCGGTTTCTGCAAGGATTCGTACCGGAACGCTCAATCGCTTGGCGGTACGTGTTTGCCGGTAGGGTGGTAACTAGCCACGGCCGAAGCCTCCCACCAGGCCAGACCAGAGAAAATTCAGAAATTATAAATTCCCAAATTAACCCTGCCGGGAATCGAACCCGGGATCTTCCACGTTAAGGCAACAGCGCTCAACACTGCGTTTGGGAGGTTGTAAAAAGTTTTCTATAGTATCTAGTTTTCTATAGTATTTCTTTCTATATATCTACATAAATATTACGAGGATAACCTTATTTTCTTCGTTTCATTATCATACTCGTACATTAAAAGTGCGCTGCTTTGAAATTACGTAACTCCTATGACGAGACCGACTCTATCAATATTTAACGACGCTTAAATAGCAGGCAATGGTTTGCGGAACTCTGCGATATGCTTTCCGGTTTACCTTTTTCCTGTTCATTAAAATATTCAAAGAAGCTATTTTTAGAAAATTTTATGCTACTTTTTTAAAGAAAATATAATAGAAAGTAAAATGAGTGGGCAATGTTTTCGTCAGCTTAATAAAATGACAGAGCAGTGTCATGATAATAGTAGATTATTCACCACGGGGGTAATGCGATGTATTATGTCACGGGCACCGGGATAAATCCCAAGCGGAACGAGGGATTTTAGAGTAACTCCCGAGCGTAGCGAGGGTGTTGCATCTAGAATCCTGAGAGTAGCGCGGGAATTAGGGGCACCCAAGATTAATACAGCATTACCCCTACGGTGAATACTCTACTTTTCACACCTCGCGATACAACCACTTCTTTCAGCTGGCGTGGCCTACTCGATTTGACAAACAAATGTCGTCAGTGCGAATCTAGTGGGCCACGGCTTCGGTTTTCGAAAATCGAGTTGGCCGCGCCTGCTGAGAACACATTCTGTTTACCGAAATTAGACTTTATGAATATAGCAAAAGGAATTATGAATAAAACCTCTTTGGAATGAATAGAATTTCCTTCAGATCTTGCTTCAGATGCGCGATGATTCTAAATTCAAATCACATTATAACCCTAGGGAATAATGGATTTCAGTACAACATTATAACCCTAGGGATTTAATGACTTACTTTAACCTTAGATAACAGGCCATGTAATAAGGCGTTGTTGAGCGAGTGGTGTGTAAAAATAATTATAATAATGATTAGTACTCAATGATTTGGGTGTCATTTGACACGATATAAAATTTTAAAAATATACTCTTTAAAATACTGGATCGTTTCGTTTGGGTTAGTATATTTTTTCTATTTTAGGAACGGCCTAGGAGTTCAAACCAACATAATCATCGCTTGCAGATACTTAGCATAATAGGTATGCAAGTATCTATTATAGATATTTTCCATGCTTTGCTACGCGGGTATATGCCGCGCCGTAGCGATCAGCTGCCTTATTATTGCAAAACCTGCATCAATATGGCAGCTAATATTATATAATCATTGATATAATTTCAATTGTTGTGATTGACTGAATTTATGGTATTTTTGCTGCGACGACAACTAAAGAGTGTTACACAATCGGACTTGATTGTGAACATTACACTTTAGCAATCATTTTAACGTAATAAGACCCCAGTGTAGTTACACGGGTGCGTTCAGTTTCACGTTAACCTTATCAAATCACTCGGCATAAAGTCTATGATCTACAGAGACATCTACGTAAGAATTTAGTTTTCAAAACAATCCTTACTTCATATTATAATCAAAAAAACTAAAGTGTTTGCGTCTGTCTGTCTGTCTGCTTCGTTTTCACGACACATCTGTTCAACCGATTTTGAAAAATTTACAAAAATGGGTTGCAACTCGAGACAGACTACTTTTTATATCGGAAAATCATAGAGGATTTTACGAAAACCTATATCCACGTGGACGAAGTCGCGGTCGTCACCTAATAATATAGTATTGCCTGGCTTGAGATCCGTAAAATAAACAACAAGTTTTTAATTCCGAGAATTGTATAAAGTAATTTCAAAATAGAATTTCATTGAGCAACGTGAACTACAACGGCTTAATTTGGAAATGGCGACGGCCGCAAACCATCAAAATTAGATTTCTGAATCGATCGTATTGCCTTTTTGGCGACTGTCGAGTGTCGATGTAAAGGCATTCGAGTGAATGAACGAATGAATCAATTTGGTAACTAGAAAACGCATTTACTTACAATTTCAAAAATAGTCATTATCATTTATTCCACATAATCGACGAAATCAGATAATGTAGATAAGGGTCTATATTATTGGAACCTCAGCTCTGTGCAAAACTTTAGCTACGTACCTAAGTACCTATGAACCTAAGTTCAAGAGTTTAGTTTAGTAGTTTGGGTGTAGATGACTCAGTCAATGAGTGATTAAGGGGATTTCTTTAATTTCTTTTTACTATATGTTTTTTTTTTAAATGATAGTTCAACAGGTTCTACAGGAGAATAAAAAAAATGTTTAACATTATTGAATTTTTAAGTATGTGCTGCTACGTTGTACCTTTAGAAAATGCAAGACTCTTACCTACCTCCTAAGTCTCGTGTAAAGCAATTCCGAATATAAAAATCTCTTTTTAAGGAAAATTTAAAGCCTTTTTCGTTTGCATACAGGAATCTAACTTGAACGCCTCTCCATGAGGCATTCTTAAGACTCAACTTAAATTCAAGTATTTCTCGAAGAGAAAAGGTCCTCATAATATAAAATGTTTTACTCTAACATAATTTTTCACGACATTTCTGGCGCCGCGGTAAAGATTGATGGTACATGGTTTACTTCGACGTTCATTCAAAAAAAAAAAAACAAAATTCAAAATTCAAATCTTTTTTATTCAAAAGGACTTTTTACAAATGCTTATGAATTGTCGAATGAATCTACCACTGGATCGGAATGACGTTCCTACCGAGAAGAACCAGCAAGAAAATCGGTGGTTGCTCTTTTGACAAAAATAAAATATATTTGCAATTGCATTAATCCAAAGATACAAAAGTAACAGCAGTCCTGAGCATTGTTAGAGCGAGCCAAATCCATGCGCTTTTGTCATTTATATAATCTTCGACAGTATAATAGGCTTCTTTCAGGAGCATTTCTTTAATGGTTTTCTTAAACTTGTGTAAAGGCAAGCTTATAATAGGTAGTGGAATTTTGTTAAATAATAGAATGCTCATTCCCACGAACGACCTTTGGACTTTCTCGAGGCGGAGCGATGAAGTCACGAGCCTATGAAGGTTTCTAGTTGACCTATCATACAGATCGCATATTCTTTTGTAATTCTGAATGTGTTGTTTTACGAAGATTAGATTACTGTAAATATATTGCGAGGCTACTGTAAGAATACCTATTTCCTTGAATTTCTCACTAAGGGATTCACGTGGTTTTAAATTATAAATTGCACGTATTGCCCTTCATACCAGAACTATGATAGTTTAGTTCCAATTAAAACCGCTCTATCTATCTAAATACAAATCTAAGCTGTGAAGTACCTTAATCACATCAAAAATTTAAATCATATTTTTGCATAAAAAACGTACCCGTAGTTCACGAACTCATTTGCATAGTAGTTTCCTGTTTCATAACAAAACGACAATAGACAATCAACTCTGTATAGAACGTATTTCACTCTCGCTATTTTTTCTTTGAATCGGCTAAAGACTTGTGAGGCTGGAATGGGTAGGGCTGTGATGATAGCGTTTATGGGTGTAAAGAATACCTACCTACTTAATCGCCGTTTTTTAATAGCGAGCAAACGTGCAGGCGGTTCCTGATGCTTACCTTTTTGTCGTCATTCCTGAACTCCAGCAGCGTCGAAGGAACTATTCCTGCATTGCTATTTTTTAGAAATTCATCATCTTTATCATCGTCTAATTGGTCAACGTACGGAGCGTTTAATGCTGCTGATTTCGCATTTTCAGTTGGTACCAAAAAGGGCCGTCTTTAACCTATTGGAGGCCCGGCACATTAGAATAATGAGACCCCTATGAAAAGGCATATGCAATTTTTTACAAAATAGACAGAGGACTGTTTGAGTATTTAAGTAACTTAGTATTGAGATATATTTTGAACGTAATATAAGTGTATAGTTATTGTTAATGAATGTCGGACCGATACTATCGGTCATCTATCGGTTGTTGATCTGGCAATTACTAGGGGGCCCCCATTAATCGCGGGGCCCTGGGCATTTGCCCTGAGTGCCCAGTGGGAAAGAGATGCCTGTACTTAAAAGTAATTGACGTTCGACAGGTTTGGTCTATTATTTCAAACCTCTATGAAACCGATCATTAAAGTCCCAATGTCCCTTCACTTTGAAATTACGTGTTTACGTTACATTTATCGAAGTCATTAAATAGGTAACTGTCGTATACCGTTCCTCCGCATTTTGTCTGCCATTGTGTTCAATCGTTCCGACAAACATTAAACCAAATTTACGAGCGCGCCAATTTTACAAAGCATTAAGAAACGTCATTAATGCCCATCTACTGAATTTCAATTTATTGCTGCACACACATTTTTTGCCCCATTCCTCTTTTGCATATAAAAATATAGATCTTTCATTAATCTTTATGGATATTTCCGAAGGGAAATCATCAACACACATTTCATTTTCGTAACTTATACAGCCGGCTCAAGCTCCTATCTTCATGCAGTGCTTTATTTTCTTATCATTGGCCTCCTTGAAAGTCCGTACTATAATCGGGTCCAATTTCTTTTCACTTGCAGCATTCATCCCTTCCTCCAGCTCTCCCTCAAAGATTGGCAACTGTTGCTAATATTATGTACCCATGGACTTCTCGCTTTTTGATTTTAAATGAGGACTAAGGTCTTTCTTCTTTTTAGTGTGCCTCTCCACACCCAAAAATGATACGGTAGTAATTATCCTAAAAAATGAGGACTAATTACGTTCCAAGTGATAAATGAAAATGTCAGTATGAAAAAAAAAACACTTTATAAATACCTTTGGAACAGACAGCTATTAAAACTTTGGAAGGCCCTGACAATGCTTATTTTGAAGTTTACACCTCGGGACCCATGTTATAACTTTTTTAATTTCCAACCCTTTGTATCAATTTGCAAACCAATAATATGTTGTGGCGACGGGAATTTATGCAGAACATGATTGTAATTTATTATCTTAGTTACATAAATGGGTTAGCATTATTAGGCTGAACGATGCTACGGCGAATATGGTTAGTAAGCTGGAATTTAGCTGGCTAAGAAAATAAAGAAGACCTTTAATAGAGACCTTGTAAAATTGCGCTTAGCTATTCACCCACCGAGGGTTGATGGAACCCACCGTACCTAAGATTATGTAGGACTAGCTGATGCTCGCAACTTCGTACGCGTGGACTGAGTTTTTATGGTTCCCGCGGGAACTCTTCAATTTTCCGGAATAAAAAGTAGCCTATGTGTTATTCCAGACTATAATCTATCCTTGTGCCAAATTTCATCCAGATCCGTTCAGCCTTTCCGGCGTGATTGAGTGACAAACATCCATCCATACATCCAAACTTTCGCATTTATAATAGTAGTATAGATTTACGTCAAGATTATCTACTAAGGTTACTGCTACAGATTCTATAGAATCACCATCGAGACTTTGATTGGTAAAGATACGAGAAACTGCTACATTTATCGCTACATATTACGTAGACGATAAAAACTGATTGCATGGATTGAGTCACGTCACTGGATACCTATATTGGCGAATCATGCCGGCAAAAAGTGTCGCTTTCCAAACGAAATCCGATAAGCAATAGATAGGCGGTAGATTTTCGGCCTAAAAAATAGTTTCGCTTGACGCACACCGTTTTCCACCGGAATTCGTATCTATTAGCTCGAAAAATGTTGCGCCCGCTTTTTAACTTTCCGCTTTTACTAGACGCCGAAAAGGCCGTACCTAAAACCCAGTTCAGTTCTTTTATAATCCATACATCCATACTAATATTATAAATGCGAAAGTGTGTCTGTCTGTCTGTCGGTCCGTCTGTCTGTCTGTCTGCTACGCTTTCACGGCCCATCTGTTCAACCGATTTCGATGAAATTTGGTACAGGGATAGGCTACTTTTTATCCCGGAAAATTAAAGAGTTCCCGCGGGAAAAAATCTTTCCCCAACGCGGACGAAGTCGCGAGCATCATCTAGTACTCTATATTGATACAATACAACATACCTACTTATAACTTTCTAAGAAATAGCATCTTTTTAAAAAAGTGGTCTTACCGCTGAGTAAATATTCCTGCCTCGATAAACATTAGATTAAGGAACACATAAAAATATTTGAGTGTTGATTGACTACCACTAAGCTAATCTCTAGTTCAATTGTACCTACAGGTATAAAGAAAAGGAAGAAATATAAATATATCCAAAATAATATAGTTCTTATAGTTAGAAGCAGCAGAAGTACCAACGTTTATTAAGTAAAACCTTTATTATGAAAACATTCAAATGAAAACCTTGTAAAAAAATATTTAAAACTTTTTAATTAACAAGTGGAATTGCTAAGTCTTATGAATACAGCTGCCAACTTGAATTGGAAGCTGGCCTAATCGAGATAAAATATATTTTGACGAAGGGCAACCCATATTTAATCAACCTATCAACATTATGAATTATGATGGACATGTTGCTTGGTTGTTAAAGCGCATAATATTAGTGATTTTTTCAATTAACAAATAGTAATTATAATTAGTTTTTACCTTGTAAATTGTAATGATGTTATTATGAATTGATTGTTGTATTAAATAAAGAAGTCACCCGCAGATAAAATGAATAAATGAACAAATAATCTATCTAATCTATCTCTTGGCTGCAAAAAGTTCAATCCTCTTCAATTTTAGTTTAAAAATAACTATAAATATGTTAACATATATCAAAATTAAACTAAGGCGAAGTAATATAGTGTGTTCTATTTAACTGGATCTGTAGTTTTACAAATTAAAGTTTGTACGAAACAATAATAAAACTCTAGTCGTCTAACGGCCGTACGTCCAATCGGCGCCGGCTCCACTATCGGACTATATCATTCAATATATAACACGCACTCCCAAACACATGTTTGGACAGAAATTGGATGCCATGCAAATATGATTTTAGTTATGAAAAGTCATGAATAACTTTGCTTGTGTCAGCTGTTTGTTATGCTGATAGGAACGCAAATATTATGGTGATTGTTTGGATATAAGTATTTTTTATCATCATCTCAGCCTATTGCTGGTCTTCTACCACTAGGTTCTGAGCATGGGTCTCCACTCAGAATAAGAAAGCTTGGAAGATTAAAAAAGTCTTAAAACATTAAAAACTTAAAAAAAGCAGCTTTTATCGTCCACCATATTGAATTTAGTGTGAAATCATTTTATTTTTTGTATTCTTCTCAAAATACCCTTTTCAGTGGTACCCGGGGTGCATAAATTTACTAGTCCGCCATCTTTGGGAGTCCGCCATATTGGATTTAGAATGATTTAACTTAGCTAACCCTGCATCCAAACTAAACGTGTACATGCTTTCAGCTCAATCGGTTGTGGATTACTGTTTGAAATTCATTTCAAAGATGCTTGTAAAAATCCATCATAATATTTGAAGCTAGCTACCGCGACTTTAAACGGCTTGGATTTTAAATTGCATCCACCGGAATTCGATTTAGCTCCCAGTGATGCAATTGTTCCACTAAAACACGGGGAATATAGCATTGAAATTCTATCCAATGCTGCGTACATAATAAAAATTGAATAGTTCAATTCTTCAGCGAACAACGTGAACCATCAGGCAAACCTACTCGACCGTCGAATCAATGAATCGCTGAATTGCCAGTTTGAGTGGAAATAATGAATGCATCGGAAAATAAAATATTATACGTTTTTATCTTATCTGTTGGAACGTACGAAATGTCGTTTTATACCAGATCCAAAACATGTGGTTTTTAGAGAAGTGCTTCTACTCGATTAATGAGTACTCAGATCCCTACAGAATTATGACTTATAATACTAATTTGACTTTTTTAAACGTGTAAGATTATTGTGTTTTTTATGATTGTATGTTAAATTAATAGTATGATGATTGTAATCTATGCGATATTTATCAATATGCTTTTTTTTTACAATGTGTTCCTTCCCTTTTTTCCTCCGACATGGTGATCGGAGACTGTTCTAGGTCGGTACTCTGAATGGCTTTTTTTTAATACTACTACGACATTATTTATATTAAAAAAATATATTATGTAACTTTCAACATAGTTTATTTTGCACGCCTTGCATGGCAATACACTGTGACTTCAATTCTTTGTAAAACCAACCTGTATAAATAACGTGTATACGCAAATAAATATTCTTATTCTTAATGATAATAGAATTTTTTGTAGTCCTGAAAAACCCACCATTAGGGCGACAACACTACGGACAGGACAAGACAAAACTTCCGCACGAAACGGTTGCGTCGCATGGGAAACAAGTTTTTATCGCCGCACAATGTTTTTGGGCAAAATGTGTTTGCATTGCAGCCTTAGCTAATTTTAAAAGAAAATTACAGTGAAAAACAGGACACATACTTTATTGTGTTAAGGATCGGCCAAGCACTTCATTGTTTACAACTAAGATAATTTTGTAAATTGGGGTATCTTTATGGCGCCCGGTACACAGATAGGTAATTTGGATCTGGATGTGTGTAAAGTGGATTGACGGTAAATAATGGTCAATACAGCGTCAATGCATTCTGTACGTGACAATCAATCTGGATGATCGAACATTGACTGTGAACCTATCGTGTTTCACGAGTAGCTAGTATTCGAGTAGTCATCACACTTCAAACTAATATTATAAATGCGAAAGTGTGTTTGTTTGTCCTCGCTGCAATAGAGCAACTGATCGACGTGATTTTTTGCATGGGCATAGTAGAGGACCTGAATAAAATATATATAATTATTAAGTATAAGATATGCTACCTTTTATCTCGAAAAGTAAGAAGTTCCCGTGGGAATTAAAAAACTTTTTCCACGCGGATGAAGTCGCGGGCATCAGCTAGTTGAAATATAATTTCTTTGCATTTTGAAAATAGGAAACACACAAAGATCTGAGTAAGTACAACCACAGAATACTTAATATTACCTACCAGTATTATTTCTCTTATCTCTAAGAATACGATCTAAAGCTCAACTTAAATTTTCTGAAAGGAAACTGTGTTTACTGCTAATCCACCATGAATTTATATTTGCGCTTGGTCCATAACTCACTTAAATGGAGGAATTTTATTGAGATGTCAACTAATAATAAAAATATTGGTAGATGTGTTCATTACCTTATTGCTTTAGGTAGCTCGCCCGAATATTGTTTGAAACAAGCTTTTGAGATAAGACGTTATCTCCGGTCTTTCTGAAAATGGCTATAGTTCTAAACTAGAAGATTTATTCTTTGAAATTTATTTTTAAGGAAGATACCTGACGACTTTAGCTTTAATTTTTCTTTAGAGAGAATTCTACCCGTGACTTTTTGTGCACCTAAATAATCAAGGGCGTAGCGAGGTACGGGCAGGGGCTGCCCCCCCCCCTGGCCCCTACACATGTGTGAATCATATCAAGAGAATTATTTCCGTTATTAAAGATCATCGCAGCAACGCAGACAGAGAGAGAATAGTTTAGACGTTTCAATTAGAACTGCAACTGCCATTGGCACTAATTTACAAATCCCGCGTGTTGCATGTCACCAACAACATCGGTTCAATCACCCAGCTGAGAGTGTATACAATTTTTGGAAGCGGTCAGTTATCATTCCTTATTTAGATTCGCTGATATCTGCACTTGAACAGCGTTTTTCTAATGAACATTTACCTGCTTTTAGCCTAATGTCTATACATCCCAGTTCAATGCTTAATATGTCGCTGGTTGATTTTAAAGAAAAATCGCAAGATTTCTATCAATACTATGATCTTCCTCTTTTTGAACATGAAGTAGAATTGTGGTACAAACTATGGAAGGATAAAGGAATGGAAAGAGAAGATCTAGAAAAGTTAGATTTTACTGACGTTTTAAAGGAGGCAGACAAGTTTTCTTCCCAGCAACTAAAAAGCCATCCTTATTTCACTGGCACAACCTTGTACAACAAGAAGGTCTTTTTTACCCTGCGATGTGTTAAAACGTGGCTGAGGTCTACGATGGCCGAAAACCGTTTAAACGGGCTATGCATGTTAAGCGTACACAGGAAAATTGTCAAAGAAAAAAAAGATGAGATTTTGAGAGAAGTTTTAAACAAATTTTGTGAAGAACCGCGCCGATTACTGGTCAAGTTATTATTGTGATTGTTATATTGTATTGTGTTTTTATTAATTCTTTCCCTCACTTCCGACCTCCACTACTAAGAGAGTATAGTAGTATAGTGAGATACTAAAAAAAAATATAGTGTAGAATTTTCTTTATCTGCCCCCCTCTATATAAAATCCTGGCTACGCCCTTGTAAATAATTAATGTTTAATATATTGTAATAATTCCGTGACTTCATCTCTGTGGGTTTAGGTCTTACAAGTTCTCTAGGCACTCTTTGACTATTATCTGGGACCAAAGCCCTATGCCACTTTCCACCTGGAAAGGTGACATAGGGTTTAACTTGTGTACAATTTTAATATCCATGCATCGATGTAGAATTTTAGTATCTCATGCAATAAATCACGTGTACTGAACTTGTTTCGCAACTATACTTAGCAGAGGAAGATCGAATCAAATACAGCAAAACCATGATATGCCCGCCATATCGATGATATGCCCGCACATACATTACTGATGCCCGCGACTTCATCCGCGTAGTTTTGATGCGTGGATTAAGTTTTTTAGATTCCCGGGGTAACCCCTAATTTTCCGGGATAAAAAGTAGCCTATGTCCTTTCCCGGGATGTAATCTACCGCTATACCATTTTTCATCAAAATGAGTTGAATAGATGAGCCGTGAAAGCGTAGCAGACAGACAGACACATTTTTGTATTTATACGAGTAACTAGATGATTCCCCCGACTACGTCCGCCTATCGATTCCCGCGGGAACTCATGAATTTTCCGGGATAAAAAGTAGCCTATGTCCTTCCCCGGGATACAACCTACCCCTGTACTAAATTGCATTAAAATCGGTTGAACAGATGGGCCGTGAAAGCGTAGCAGAAAGACAGACAGACAGACACGCTTTCGCATTTATAATATTAGTATGGATATGGATATTAGTATGAAATTATGGATTCGCAATGAACGTGTTCTAAAATAGTAAAGTAATAGTTTTACTAGTAATACTTACAGTATAGTAACAGAAATGCACAAAGTGTACCATTATTACCTTAATATAGCCAACTTCAGATTAGTAGCAAAATCCTATCAAAGGCTTATTTAACGCGTCCGTAAACACATTAGCTTTGAGGAATTATAGCCGGAAGTGGACGAAAAGTTTTGAGCTTTCCAAAAGAAAAATGTAGGCCTTTTTATGTTAACGTTTAAAGTTTTAGTAATCAAGTTTAATAAGTTCTGTGACTATTTTTGGGGGTCGAAAGCTTTTTTCAGTGTAGGTACAGTATCAATAAAAAGCATCCATGTAAATTAGCTAAAATAAAATTGTAGTGAATACTAAAGTCTTATTATAAGCCTTTAAAACAGAGCAAACTTTCGCACAACTGGAATTCCGTAATATTTTCTATACAATGCGCTTTAGTTGCATTTCGCGATGGCCAAAATTGGAACTTATTTTATTCCTAGGTATTTATAGTTTTTGTTTTTATTTTTCATAGATTTAGCGACGCTGTCAGTCAGATATTAAGTTTGTGGCACTATACTCTCAAGTACGCGTATTAACTCGTGTGTCTGTCACCCGCACAAGGGACCGAATAAGAAAAATCTTGAAAAGAATATATTATACCATCACTTTTTCCATTATTGTGGTATCTGACAGTAATATTCCGAAGGTTATGCTCCAGATGGTAATTATCTCATCAATATGCTACCGCTTGATCCTTAAATGGGTTGCGAAGGTAGATGGTCTTAATTTAGGACATTAACGTTCTCCGCCTCAGTTCTAGAGAGAGAGTAGTATTAAGCGTGATAGATGACGGTGCATTAGTGCACAAATATCTCGCCAATGTGACGCAGATGTAGAATAAGGCTGGCCGCACATTTATCGAACCTCGCAATATTTAGCGATAATAATTGTGAAGCGACTACAAACCTGCACCGAGTTGATTATTTCTTTGGTTGGTTGAGCAAATGACCTTAGTCGACCGACACATTGGCTAAAATATAATATTTCAAGAATACCATAAACTTAGCATTTTCATCTCAAATAAAGCTTAGGGAAATTGGATGCTAACGTTTATATAGTATATTACACACCTGCTGGTAACATTGTACTAATGTACAAAGTAACTATTTATAATACTTCTTATGTTACTTGTTATAGTTTGATTTATGATTTACTAGCTGATGTCCGCGACATTGTATGCGTGGATTGAAGTTTTTTGGTTCCCGCGGGAAATCTTTCAGTTTCCGGGATAAAAAGTAGCCTATGTGCTATTCCAGACTATAATCTAACTCTGTGCCAAATTTCATCCAGATCCGTTCAGCCGTTGGGGCGTGATTGAGTAACAAACATCCATCCATACATCCATCCATACATCCATCCATCCAAACTTTCGCATTTATAATATTTATTTGATATTTGATTGATTGATTGATTTATTTTAGCTACTTATAAAGATTAAATTATATTATTAAGATCACATCACTTCTAGTGCGACAAGTTCAATATATACGAAGGCCAAATATTGTAAGCAATCATAAGGGCTGAAGCCGAATAACGTTGTAAGCCGATCGTGTCTATGAGCATATTACCACATAATATTACCTATTCTGTGTTATTGGGCCAAGTAAAATCAAATAAAGCCAACTCGATGGTAGCTGCAGGTGTGCGGCCAGAATAATACAATATTAAATGTAGCTTTTCCTAGGTTTACAAATGCAGATTTGATAGCAAGGAGTAGCTAGAAGTAACTAACTTTTGTTCACTTTTTTTTTTGGCGAAGGCTAACAGCGACTCGAACCCGATACCTACCACCTAAAAGTCAATTATTTATTTGCCACTAAATTGCACAAGAAAGCTTTTTTTCGGTTTCGGTTTCACTATCATTCAATAGGAAATTAATCCAATCTTTTATAGCCTTAAGGACGGATGTACTGTAATAGGGGGAAACATCCTTTTCTGTTCCGACATTTTAGTATAGCAAAAATTAAAATTGCATTATCGAATAAATACCATTCGCTACTCATTGAGATATAGTATGATGTAATTAAAAAAAGTGGTCAAAAAATCGTATAGTAACGGCAGAAAATTATTGGGAAATTCATGGAAATCTCAAAAAAGGTCTTATCGCGTTCCGACTATTGTGATTTAATTTGAGACATTATTTAGACAAAAGTTATTTTAAATTGATCGTAAAAGATCAAAAAACACTTTAAATAAATAATATTTTCAATAAAACTTATAGTTTTTTTACAATCTGGTTCCAAACATCCCTCATTTTTACAGCACGAATTTTTCATACAAATTTAGTACGGGCGCGCGCATCACAAAATTTCGTTATATATTCATGAAATACGGCAGTCATTTCCCATACGCCTGCGGGCTCTCAAGGCGTGAGGTTGCGTCCCGTTGCTCCTGAACTGACGTTTGTCACTGTTAGTATCCGTACACAAACGTCAATGCATCCACTACCATTGAACAAAACTAATAATCGATATTTATACGTATAAAAAAAATGTAACTGGACGATTTCTGTATATAAAATATTTATTTTGAAAATTTAATTGGTGGTTATTTTATTATTCACTGAGCCCAAAACGGTATTTTATTGTCTGTCTTATTTTGCCTGTTTTGTGCACGAACTTCACTAAAACTAACTTTGAATGGGTATTTTGGTTCTTATAGCTCAGTCTAAGTAGATTTTTTTCTTTTATAACAGTCGTCCGAAGGGGAAACTGGCGAAATATCAATTTCGGGTCTATGGGGTACCTAATGCTGATGTTCATTCTGTTTTGGTCTCGCAGAAAAGGGCTGTTCGTGCCATATACAAAACTAAATTCAAAGAAGTTGAAATTATGACGGTCCACGACCAATACATAATTGAAAACTGGATGATGCCCGCGACTTCGTCCGCGTGGATTTTTGATTCCCGCGGGAACTCTTTAATTTTCCAGGATAAAAAGTACCCTTTATCCTTCCCCGGGAACCCTATGTGTTATTCCAGACTATAACCTATCCCTGTACCAAATTACATCAAAATCGGTTGAACAGATGGGCCGTGAAAGCGTAGCAGACAGACAGACAGACACACTTTCGCAGGGCTAACTTGTAGTGGATTTAAAAATAAATGTGCATAAAAACATCAATAAATTCAAGAATGAAAAAAAGTAACCATTCAAGAAAATATATGAATTTTTAGTGCTTCTAGACTCTGTAAAATTAGTTAGGTATTCATTTGTCGGTAACAGTATGCGTTTTTATAATAACTCCCAAAAGAAATATTTGAGATGCCAACAAGTTCAAAGTTTTTGTAAAACGTCAACTATTGAAAAGTCCTATTACAGTGTAAAGGTGTGTATGATACCTACAGGGCGCGTTTGGAACCCTCGTAGCTTTGATACCGTTGTCCATCACGTCTTATACTTTGTAAACGTGACGTTCAGGTGTACTGTGTAGGTACCTACTTATCTATACTTAATATTATAAATGCGAAACTTTGGATGGATGTATGGATGGATGGATGGATTGAAATTCAAATTCAAATGATTTTGAATTTGAATTTTTGTTAGGTAATTAATCACGCCAGAACGGCTGAACCGATCTGGATGAAATTTGACACAGGGATAGATTATAGTCTGGAACAATACATAGGGTACTTTTTATCCCTGAAAATTAAAAAGTTTCCGCGGGAACCGAAAACCTTGATCCACGAGGACGAAGTCACGGGCATCAGCTAGTTTTTAATAAATATATTATTAGTTTTAGTTTATGTCGTCGTCAAATGTTAATCACTCCATGATAAAGTTGACTATTTCATCAAATTTTCGATGACTTCCATGACGCAGTGGTTAGCGCTATAGTCTTCTAGTGGGAGGACCCAGGTTAGTTTCCTAGCAGGGTCAATTTAGGAATTTATAATATCTGAATTCACCCTGGCCTGGTCTAGTGGGAGGCTTCGGCCGTCGTTAGTTGCCACCCTACCGGGAAAGATGTACCGCCAAATGACTTAGCATTCAGGTAACATGCCGTGTAGTAACCCGCTACAATCTATAAGACTGCATCATCATTTACCATCAGGTGAGATCGGAAACTAGGGCTAACTTTGTAGCAGTACCTAAGTATATAAAAATATCCATTTCCATACTATAATATTATAAATGCGAAAGTGTGTCTGTCTGTCTGTCTGCTACGCTTTCACGGCCCAACTACTCAACCGATTTTGATGAAATTTGGTACAGAGATAGGTTACATCCCAGGGAAGGACATAGGCTACTTTTCAGCCCGGAAAATTGAAGAGTTCCCGCGGGAATCCAAAAATATGAATCCACGCAGACGAAGTCGCGGGAATCATCTAGTTCTATATAAATATTTTTGGGGTCTGTACACATAATAAACATTACTCCAAAGATTTATCATAAGTACCTATATAGATAGATAGAATGAAACATAACTTAAACAAAACAAAAGTCCTCATAAAGGCACAATTTTTCCAATCCTCTCTATTGTTTTGTATAAAACAAAGAAACGTGCGCACGCCGCCTAGCTTCATCCAATATTTTACTGAACGCGCAGAACTTGCTTCGCAGTTTTCAGTCGCACGTAGGCTGTCAAAATAGCTTCGTCTGATCTGAAGTGATAATCTTGCTTTCTGTCGAGTACAAAAACAATTTACTTCTGCAGTGTGTGACTGTTGTAAAAAAGTAAGTATAATTTGTTTTATTAGTTACCTACAGTAATAGTCAGTGTGATTATTTGTAATATTTGAAATAAAAGATCCCTTCAAAAAAAAATTAATATGGCGTCGGCCGCGGTGATTTTCGTATTGTTGCGCTGATTGTTGGGTTTTGTATCATTGTGTGATTTCAAATTTGACGTTTGTTGAAGTAAAACTTTTACAGACACGTCACCACGTACATTTACAGCCAGCGCATAATATAATGGAGAGTGCAACGCCAGTAAAACCCATGTACCGACACTTTTTTGACAATTTTTTGACATAATGACGTAAACATACCTGAGGCTTTTATCAAAGCTCAGCAAAGTTCATCAGTCCATGTATTTTTTAAATTATCTAGACATGATCTAGAATGATTTATTGTGATTCATTATTTTTGCAGATGGGAAAACATAAAAGAAGGTCTGCCTATTATAAAAAAGAAAATAAGCCGTTGCATTGGAAAAAAACAAACAAAAAGTATACTCTTATTTCCTGAAATCTTGAAAGCTGTCATCCCATATCACTTCCACATAATATCACATGCAGACTGCAGAGAAGAAGCAAATAAATGGATTAGTTACCTACATAATTTCTGTACAAGTTTCGCGCTTTATCGAAAAATGCAATTATTCGTTTCTCAATACAAATCAACTAAATTTTCATTTCATTGTACCTACAACACTTTTCCGCTAATTATCATCGCATCAGAGTTATACCATTTCATGTACCTACTCTCACCATAGTCTGTACACTAGTAAAAAAATATTAATTTATAATTAGTAGACTATACCAACAAAAGACATTCATCTTTCCTATCTAAACATTTTGGTTATTTACGTATTGCAGCTTTGAAATTCTAAACGATGATCAAGTTATAGAATATAAATTGGAGAGCTCTGAACAACAAGGTAAAAAGCATTCGGCAAAAATAACTAAAAGGTAGGTAAATTACAAAACTAGGTATAAATCCTTATCCTTACTAATATTATAAACGCGAAAGCTTGTGAGTATGGATGAGTGGATGTATGCATGTATGTATGTATGTTTGTTACTCTTTCACGCCTGAACGGCTGAACGGATCTGGATGAAATTTGGCACAGAGATAGATTATCGTCTGGAATAACACATACTACTTAATAAAACAGCTACTTTTTATCCCGGAAAATTAAGGGAACCAAAAAACCTCATTTTTTGTTGTTGTTTCCAAATTATATCTGTCGGTTTAGTTGATGGGTAAAATTACAATTATAAAGGTTTGAAATTAATAAAAGAGTACCTTTTATTTATTTCAAACTAGCTGCACTATTGGTAACTATCGCCAGGAAGGCTGATTCAGTATTAGGTACGTGTAGGCTCTCCTCTCATGACGATAGTGAAGGACTGCCCGCATGCTGATGGGGTCTGACTACTTATCGCCTCTCAAAGATGTCTTATGGTTGCCTAAAATTAACAATGACTAGGAAGGCTAACACATCTTTGAGCGGCCATGTCTAGTGAACGGCCCGATGAATAGCGTCAGTTTTTATACTGTTTACATAGGTACTGCGCATACTTTAATACTGTACAAGAATCAGCCTTCCTAGTTATGGTTTATTTTTGGTAACCATAGTACGTGTTTGAGCGGCCATATCTAGTGCAAGGCTGATCTGCATGCAGGCAGACCTTCACTATCGTCATCAGTGGAGAGCCCTACACCCACCTAATACTGAATCAGCCTTCCTGGCGATAGTTACCAAAAGTGCAGCTATCTCATAGTCAGTACCTACATGATATTATAAACGTTTTTTTGGTGTCATAAAACTTCGGTTTGTCAAAATGTGACAAGGATAATTTTTATTTATATCAATTATATTAGGTACTTTATACTAATAAACTTTATATTGTAGTAATAAATTGCGGTTTTATTTTCCATTTGAAAGTGCTATAAAAGTTTCACATCAAAAACTAAATAAATAATGGAAATAGGTTTTTTAGGATGAGTTGTGTCATTTATGATGAATCAACGGGACTTTACCCAGCTTGAAAAGGAGATTCTACTGAGGAGAGATGACAATAACTCAGCAGTTTATAAAAAGAAAAAAAATTGCAATAATGTACCTAGAAAATAATACACAATATATAGGGAGCTACATAAATATATGTACATACATAATGTATCAAGTATTACTCTGATTTAGTGGGCTGTTAGTGGATAGTTTCCATGCAACATTAGGAAAATCATCAGTTGATGCTACGTTAGTTGTTACGGATATGTCTCAAACCCACCAGCATCAATTGATTTTCATAGCTTAGCTCTAGGGGAAAGGGGTTCAACTAAGCAACGAAGTTTTTCACATAATGAGGAAAGGAAACACGTCCTTCTAAGTATTTATTACGAGAGAGGGAATGACAGCATGACAGTCACGCAGCTTACTTTACATTACACATTATACTAGTTGAAGTATGGAACACAGAAGCTGACTAGTTACTTCTCAAACCACTTCATCTACATCGCACATCTCAGATGGAAATGGAATCTCCTAGTGCTGTCTTACACCGTTTTTATACTATTCATGCAGAACTACTACTAATACTAAGCGCCATTATTAATTTAATTTATTTTTCTACCTAAGCATACAACCTTTATCAAATAAACACCTATCTTTACCTATACCTACTCATAGTTATAAATCAGTTAGCAGGAATCAGCCGGTTGGTATATTATCAAGAAGCACCTCTACAATCCATACTATGATATTAAAAATGCCAAAGACGTGTAATTGAACGGCCCATTATTTCAACCAAGTTGGTATAGAGTAAGGTTACATCCCGAGGAAGGACATAAGTTACCTTTATCCCGAAAAATTGAGAAATTCCCGCAGAAATAAAAAAAAATTAACGAACGCAGACGAAGCCGTAAGTATCATCTAGCTATCAATCAATAAATAATAATATTATTTGTGCCGTAGTGAGATAGTTGATCGCATATTGTGTGCTCCCGTGGTAGGGGCTGAATCCTTCTATGTGTGCCTGCGTAGACTGTGGTTGTATGTGTATAGAAACAATTGACAGCGGCTGACAGCAACGCCTAGATGTCGGCCAAGGGTAGGACCCTTAACATAATCTTCATAATAATATTATAAACTAGATGATGCCCGCGACTTCGTCCGCGTGGATTAAGTTTTTTTCGATTCTCCTTAATTTTTCGGGAAAAAAGTATGTCCTTTCCCGGGATACAACCTATCCCTGTACCAAATTTCATCAAAATCGGTTGAACAGGTGGGCCGTGAAAGCGTAGCAGACAGACAGACACACTTTCGCATTTTGGTACCTATAATATTAGTATGGATGCGAAAATGAGTTTGTTTGTTGATTTGTCCTTCAATCACGCCGCAAAGGAGCAACGGATTGACGTGATTTTTGCCATGTTAGTTGAGGACGGAGAGTGACATTATTTATATTATAGAAAAAACTTATTCCATCCGGACGAATCGGCGCGCATCGCAGCTAGTCATACTAATATTATAAATGCGAAAGTGTTTGTTTGTTTGTTGGTTTATTGGTTTGTTGGTTTGTTGGTTTGACCTTCAATCACGCCGCAACGGAGCAACGGATCGACGTGACTACTATATAGACTACTTTTTATCCCAGAAAATTAAGGAGTTCCCGCGGTATTCAAATAAACTCAAACCACGCGGACGAAGTCGCGGGTATCAGCTAGTAATGTATGAAACAAAAAACCGTTTTAGGAGTTTCAGTCAGTAAACCAATTAAATTTAATTATTTACATAAGCCTGAACATAATGACACTCAATGAAATGATTCCAGTAGGTACTTATCACCCAACACGAATCTCGTTATGTAACATCGAAACCCTTTTCGATTAAAGTAATAGGTCAATTCATTTTAATGCGTTAGGAATTATTTATCGTCAAGGCAATTAACAATAATGATTATTTGAATAAATGATTCTTTATAACATTAACGTAACGAAGGTTTTTTTTATAGGAAACCTTTTTTCTCACTGACATTTCTCATTAACAATGAGATAGGTTTGGCTGCGACTTTGCTTGCGTACTTACATAGAGTGAAAACACACTGCACGATTTTTTTATGTGGATAACAAAAATTCCGTGTCATTTCATAGCTGCTGAATTAATTATTGAAACTATTAACTATTGAACTAAGAAACAAAGAAAATACCTTTATTCCACAGTGGCGACACAGGCCAACATTTGACATACAATTATTTTGTACACTAGCTGATGCCCGCGACTTCGTCCGCGTGGATTGAGGTTTTTTGGTGTAGCCTATGTGTTATTCCAAACTATAATCTATCTCTGTGCCAAATTTCATCCAGATCCGTTCAGCCGTTCTGGCGTGAAAGAGTAACAAACATCCATACATCCATACATCCATACATCCATACATCCATACATCCATACATCCATACATACAAACTTACGCGTTTATAATATTAGTAAGGAAGTAAGCATAAGAATATGTTTGCCTGTGACACCACCCAGAATGGGTGTATACACGTACAGCTCAGCTCTGTGCCCAGTATTATACCTACAAATGCATCCATAATGCCGGGCGCTGATTTTCAGCTGTGACCCTGTGTATTGCTGACTCCTTTTGGTAGAAACTGCTATTCGAACCGGAGTCTCGACTTATCATAAGTGAAATAAAATTGTCCCACATGAAATATAATATTTAGTTTCATTCACTTTTTATGGATCGCGCAAGGAACAAGACACTCCCCTCCGACGCGGCGGTTTCACACAGTTATTTTATCTTGATCGATCCGGTGTATTTTTGTTCTTCCGGATGTATGGGGTTGCGATGCCCAAGTTACGACAACGCAGATTAGGTACTAGATGTATTCCCGCGACTTCGTACGCGTGGCTCAAGGATTTAGAGAGAGAGAGATTTAGAGAGATCCCGCGAGAGCTCTTTAATTTTCCGGGATAAAAAGTCTATGTCCTTCCCCGGGATACAACCTATCCCTGCCCCAAATTTCATCAAAATCGGTCTAACAGGTGGACCGCGAAAGCGCAGCAGACAGACAGACAGACACACTTTCGCATTTTAGATTTAGATTTATTTATTTCATGTAGGACCACTTGTGTCACTTATGATACCTACGTTAAGACTCTACCACTTATAATATTAGTATGGAAGTATGGATTTATGCGATCAATCGATACGTACCACTAGTAATTTGCTGTTATTACAAAACGGTAACAATAGATCATTGGTGTTCGACTTTGGATGATCTCATTTTTAACTGATTTCCAAAAAAGGAGGAGGTACTCAATTCGGAGCATATCTTTATTTTTTGTTTCTCTTGTTGTGTTGTATAAATAGGTAGGTAGGTACCAATAAAATGTGGAATGTGATTCGTTTAAACTCGATTGATGGACTCGTATGCGGTAAGATCTAACCGGCTAACCTGTTAGGGGTACGGCAGTTATATGAAACCCATTATACCCCTAATCGGTTTGTACACGGCATCGCACCAAAACGCTAAATCGCTTGGCGGTAGTTACTTCTTTGCCGACAGAGTGGTTACTAGCCACTGCAGAAGCACACGAGTATAGAAACCTATACCATTTGAATTCAAGGGAAATAAAAATTTGGTATAGTTTATTTTAAAACCTGACGAAAAGCGGACAGCTGTTAATAAAATTAAGGTTTTGTGGACGTGACTACACGTCGACGATGATTTAATTTGAATATGAATATCTAAGTGGACGGGGGTTTTGGAAGAGGCGTAGGTACGTGAGGAAGTTGTGAATTTCAGTTTGATCTTACAATATTGAAATTAATAACTGTTTAACAATTTTGAAGTTATTTCCTAATATTATGGATAGATTAGCTTGTATTGCTATTAAGTATATATGCCAGGAAGAGGTATTCCGAAAATTCGAATTTGGTTTAGAAATATTTCTCAACGACACGTGATTAGAGCGGAAATCCGCCCCAATTATGTGTCAAAATGAATGCAAAAAACCAAAGTTCACCAAAAAGTCCCCGGGCTCGAGCGCTTTTTTGCCGAACTTTCAAAAAGAGCTTTTGGGTCTGCCGGGGCTCCAAGATTTACTTTGTTCAAAGGATAAGTTTTACCATCCAAAAGGACGATGTTTTATTTTTTATGTACTTACATCTTTTTAATATATAAAACAAAGTCGGGTTTGTTCGAACACTTTCCCGCGGGAACAAAAAAAACCTCAATCCACGCGGACGAAGTCACGGGCATGAGCTAGTATAATATATAGCAAACGAGCAGGTGGGTCACCTAATGTTAAGTTATCAACGCCGCCCATGAACATTTGCAGCACCAGTGGGCGGGCTTTTGAGGAATTAGTTTATCTGCCCTTTGAAGAGCTCCAAATTGTAATCATGAGGGAGCACAGAAGATGGAAGCTGGTTGCATAATTTGCAGGCATATGGCTGAAAAGATCTGGATGCTTCTACTATATCTTGGTCCATAATGCCTCACTGCAACAGTGGGATCGATGAGGTTTTTCGTTTTGATTTCGTTTTTATACGACTGCCTGCCTGCCTGCCCTAACAGTCGTATTTTTTAATAATTTTAATTATTATTTTCACTTGTTTATATAATGTATCAGGTTAGGCATCTTAATTCCGCGTTCAAGTGTTAGGAAACACTTTAATACATTTTTATTAAATATTTTGATGTATGTTATGAAAATGCCTCATCTGGGCGGACGAGACGCCGTCTGGTATATTATTAAACATTATCCTTAATATTTCTACGCCACACCGCATCGTCTTGACGGCAAAACTTTGCCGCTGGTAACTATCTATGGTCGAAGTCTCCAACCAGACAAAAAGGTTTTTAATTTAATACTTAACAAGGTCGACTTGTTCCGAAGATTTTTTTCAATTTCCGTGAGATCTCGTAGATTATCCAGGCTAAAAAGTAGCCCATGTCTTTCCCCTCGATGCAACCCGTATTTGATTCTTTCGTCAAAATCGGTTGAACAGCTGATTGGTTACATTGGGTAGCATAATAGACAGACGGACAGACACACTTTTGGATATAGATATCAAATATGATTAGATATAGATATTAAAAATGGGTTATAGATATTAATGGATTGTCATATTCTCGCAACACAATAATTAACCACCGCATTTAAACGCTCCCCGTTGAATAAAAAATATCATAAGCCGTCCTCAATTTTGCCGAAATTCCTTTTCATATTTTTGGTTAATAATGAAACCTACGCGAATAAATCAAGCCCTTTTTTGCGATAAGTAGCCTTGCCATATTATTATCAGACATAGGGTTCACAAAAACTTATAATGTACAGCTTTCCTAAATTATCCGATCTGAAATCGTAGCACTTATGTAAAATGGGCACCCTTTACATAGAATATATCAGATAAAAAGTATACATATTTTATGTAAAAGTGACTAACAAAAACTTTTAGATAGGTTACCTACCTAAAATTCAATGAATGAATTGAAAATAATTATTAAAGTTCTTTTTAAATGATGGACTAGGTCAGTTTTTGCAACTCAGCATTAATTTAAAACGCTAGACCAATTGCCTGATACTGGCATTCGTTTCCTCACCTTTCAAAGTATTCCAGGTTAAATGCCTGTCTCCGTTAAGCTAAATTAACGATAAGGGTTCATGGCAGCATTAGAGATAAGACGAGAAAAAAGGATTAGACGGTAAAGTTTTCATAATTTTCATAAAATCTTTTAAAAAGAAGCCTTAAAAAGTCTTTTTTACCCGGAGTCCTCTCGCAGGTTCCAACAAGCTAGCTTTTCATACTTCAATCACTAGTAATGTAAAATAAAAAAGAAATCTAAAAAGAACAAAAAACCCGACTGCTTGGATACCAAAAAGTATAAAACAAGACATGAATTGAAGTATTTCATTGTTATCAATTTAAATCGTATAATATTAATAAAATGTATCAAAGCGCAGTCGCACGTCCAATAGCTAACCTTAACGTGCGACTGCGCCTTAATAAATTTTATTAATATTATACGATTTAAATTGATAATAATGAAATACTTCAATTCATGTCTTGTTTTATACTTTTTGGTATCCAAGCAGTCGGGTTTTTTGTTCTTTTTAGATTAATTTTTTATTTCAAACTTTTTAGTTAAAAGTATTTACCTAAACAGACGACGTTTTATCCGCTCGAAGTAGCATCAATTATCTATTCTGTGGTAGCACCAAAGGTACTAATAAGTATTTTGTAGGAGAAGTAGTAATAAGCAGCGGATTCATTTATTCGTAATGACGAGCGGTGATCACCATAACCACTATCAAATTTGCATATGTTATGTTATAGTGCTAATATTAATTTGGTAAAGTTTGTAAATCTGCTATTTTTCCTAAAAATGAGCTCATTAATTTTCGAGAGTCCTATCGCATCGACGTCACGAGACCTCGGCAATGAACGTCGGCTACTTACGAAAATGCCCGTAGACAATGCAAAAAAGTATTTTTAAGTATTTTCAAAAACACAATTTGTACGTATTTAGTACGTGGTGGGCGTATTTATTTATTTAGTAGTTAGTTTATAGCTAAGTGGACTCGGAACCAATATTTTAATAGACATTAAAAATGTTAGTCGGAAGTTATGTCAGTCGAATATGCGCTGCATATGGCATTGATGAATTTATTGATTGATCGATTGAAGGAGTACAAATCATCAACTATCTTGAGCCTTGTTATGTCACATTAAGTTTAGGTATTACAATGATATGTTACTAGTTTACTACCGTAATATGTGAGAGTACGCCCCGTCCTTCCTTCACCCTTACCTATCCGCTGCCGGCCGCGTCATTTTCTGTTGAAGGTTACTGTATTTCTACGATATCTCATAAGATATTCATCTAAATTGAATGCTGTAAAAGACAATTTTTGTCTAAATTAAATACTTGAGATGAGTAAGATATTTATTTTGATAAGTAATTATCGATTACTATGTTGATAAAAACACCTTCGCAAGTAAAGCACTGTTTAGACCAAATTAGAAAATCATAAAAATGGTTATTGTGAGCCAACCTTAAAAGATAGTTATATGCTATCGCGGACTTTTTTTAAAAACTTTTTGAGAGGAACGTTTCCACCATACATTGTTGTCGAGTAACTTTAACGATTTAGGCAGCGCACGCCACGTAAGCTCTCAGATGAGATGATTTTTTCCGACTTAACTAACATTATTGAAATTTTCGTAAGGATCTCTAATCTGTTTGGAAATAAAATATAACCTATTTTACTTGTTAATAACGTAGCTTTCTATAAGTAATAAAAGTTTTAAAATCGGTTGAGTGGTTTTTGAGATAATCCACCTAGTTTGATAGGTATAGATGATATGAGTAGGAACTTTAAACATTTCCTTTGAAACCTCGTAAATCCTAAATTATCATTTAATTGGCAAAATGGTTTGAGGAACCTAGGTGTGATTTTAAAAGACCTATCTAACGATATCCCACTTGCTTATAGCCTATCGACTTTCATTTATTAATTGGCTTCCAGTCGACGCCATTTTGTTTTTCTCAAATTCGGCCTCCGTTGTGACACTCGGAAGACTAAAACAAATCTATTAGTGCAATTACTATAAAAATCGGTCCCGCTGTTTTTTCTGTAATGTGACACAAAGGAATACAACCTTTGAAACCTCGTAAATCCTAAATGATCGTTAAAATGAGAAAATGATCAAGGAAACCTAACTATGATTTTGCAACACCTTTTCATCGATACCCCACTTGCCATAGTCCATCGACTTTTATTTTTTAATTTGTTACATTATGGCTTCTAGAGGGCGCCATTTTGTTTTTTGTCAAATTTGGCTTCCACAGTGACACTATAATGATATATTCGGCACAAACTGGTGCAAGAATCATCAAAATCGGTCCACGCGTTTAGGCTGTAGGCGTCCTGCAAGGAACATATAAACATATATAGACTGATGAACACATTACCCTGTGCGTTCCGCAGTCGGGTCGGGCATATCCTCCCGACCGAATTTCGGCCATGGTGGCCCATCTCCAGAGAGATTAGCCATCTGCGCGGGAGATATTATAGTGCACAAGTGTGTGCGCATATACAGGTGCACTCTGTGTTACTTAACTCTCATAGCCTGATGAGACTTAAAATCCGACACGACCGGAGAGCGATCAGGCGCAGGACTAACGGCTTAACGTGGCACGGGAGCTAAAACACCGCCATCTTCCTATCTCTGGGCTAGTATTGAGAATTTCTTGATAGAAAACCCATTACTTGTTATGGCCCGACCCGGGACTCGAACCTGTGCTCGAACGCTTACTGATTTTTTACATTGCTAATTCGATTGACTTGGTGAGCGTTCACTCATATTAGCGTCAAAGTAAAATGAACCTTAATTGCATTGGTTTATAGCTCATTTTATCATTTCGTGTATTTATTCACAGCCAGCGCTCCAAACGCTGAATTTGTGACTTTTAAGTCCATTTTACTTTGACGCTAATGTGAGTGAACGCTCACTACGTTAATCGAATTTGCAATGTAAAAACTCAGAGTAAGCGTACAGGACCTCGTCGGCCGCATATCGAACATGAACCACTAGACCAGCGAGGCAGTCAAAACTAGTACTGTCTGATTGTAACGGCAACCATGTACTTACTCGTCATAGATTTATTATTGTACCTAATATATTTAGTACATGTTTCAGTTTATTTTTTATTTCTGCACCACCTTCTGTTGTCTTCTTCTTCATTTTCTCCCTAGCGTTGAGGTTGTCTGGAAGATATTGCTGCTTAGCGATAAAAACGCCTTATTGTACCTATATGTTAAGTTTCCTTGTTTCTTGTTTCTTTTGTGTTTTTGTGGTGTACAATAAAGAATATACGTACATACATACGTCACATACATAGGTCACGTGGTGGTGGAATCTTGAACAGTATTTAAGTCTGATGATAAAATTGTATTCAAATCGGTATAATAGAAAATTTATAAAGGTGGCAATTAATTATTTTAGCAATTAATTATTACACAGTTGCTGACATCCTAATAAAGGAGCCATAATTATGAATTAGACGTGAAATTATCTGTGAGGAACGAACATAAATTCTATTGTCAAAGACATTTGAATGTTATACATTCAGACTGTTTTGAACATTACTTACCAAACTTTGGAACTTATTAATTTGAGTGTTTGGCTCGAAAATTTATGAAAATATGCCTACTGAATTCATTAATTAATCAATAGATAAAAAATTAAATTTTTATTATTATTTAATTTTTTGTTATTAGTGCATAGTATTAATGTTATATAATTTACATGTAATAAAATGCAATTAATAAATTAATATCAGGAAATATTCAGTTTTTTGAAAAGTACAAAAGTTTTTCAAATTATGGAGAAGTTACTCTTAGGAGTTACTCTTTGATAAAACTCTATTAACAAATTACAACGAGCAAATACACAGGTAATAATGTAACACTCTCTTTATAAAAGTTGCAAATTTCTCGCGAAAAATGAAAGGTAGGCATGCAAACCTTATGCGAGAAGTCATGAAAAATTCGCGTTATTTATTATAGTGACCCTTCGCCTTGTTTTGGGCCCGTTTATATAAGCATTTTGACACATATTGAAACACGAGTGAAATAATTAATAAGGAGTACTAAAATAAATTTTATTTCCTCGGCGTTGCAGTTTCATTCATTTAATCCGATTATGGTTCCAAAGTTGCCGGTCGGATTTTAATAGGATTATTTTATAACTTTTCAGGCTGATATTATGGATATTATGTTTTAATTATTTACTTAACGCTGCTGTGTAAAATTAATGTAATTAACGTTGTAATTAAAAATTAGAGAGAAAGGGATAGAATGCTGTCCTAAATAATAATATGTAATTGCAATAGTCCTGTACTAAACGGGGATTGTCGCATAGTGCATATAGGGATATTCGCCGGTTGGTATCACATTTCATTTAGAGTAAAATTGTCTAACGGGCCTCTGCGAGTTGGTTTCGGTCCCTCGTACGCCTTTCAAAGGTCCGGGACCCCATGGTCCTGAGATGGAAGAGACATACATAATAATAATAATAGATTGTCTTGTTCGACCACGCTCGTTTGAGGTCATTATGGAGATGTCTCAAGAATGCAGGTTCCTTCACGTTTTCCTTTACTATTATAGCAAGTGATAGGTATTTATAATTATAACGCATTTACCTCAGAAAAGTAAAAGGAACCTGTCCGGGAATCGAATCACGATTAAGACGATGAAGTCTCAGAGACGACGAAAACGCAGAAGAGAATAGCCATCGCCGCAATTCTCTTTTCTTACAGGAACTTAAGTATAAGTATAAGCTAAGTGATGTCCACCTTTTTGTTTTTTAACGTGAAATACACTAAATCACCACGATATTACGTGTAATGCTTTACAGAGGAAAAATGCCAACTCGTTTAAAACTATTTACCAAGTGAAATCCATCAAGCTGAGTTCGAAACAACATTTGCTATTTCAACGAATAATATCCGCTGGGGGGATCGGCGATGCGAATGGCGCGGCTACCAACCGTTCCTATAAAGCCTCGCTTACACTCACAGCACCTCTTTACCATGTGTACTAGTGTTTTGCTGTATATCGTTGTTATATAAAACCTATACAGATTGCTTGAATATGGGTCAGCATAAAATAATCATGCTACTATACTATTATAAATAGGTACGCGTGTTTTATGCCGCAATGGAGCAATGGATAGATAATATGTTTATGATTGTGTATAGTTAGAAAACTGAAGAGCGATATAGGCTATTTTCAACTGACTTCAAAAAAAGGAGGAGTTTCTCAATTCGACTGTTTTTTTTTTTAATGTTTGTTACCTCAGAACTTTTGACTGGGAGGACTGATTTAGATGATTCTTTTTTTTTTGAAAGGGCATACTGCCCATGTGGTCCCATATAAATTTTATCGAAATCGGTCGAGCGGTTTTTAAAATATCAACAATAAAATAAGTACTTTATACAGCGTGTGCTTGTTGTTGTAAAGTTGGCGCGGGAGTTTGAAGTCGGTTGTTTAGCTAAAAAGAATTTTTTATATTAAATTATTAGCCCGGAAAATTATTGAGTTTATGAAAACTATCTCAATCGACGTGTACAATCTCGGCGACATTTTGTTTAGAGTAGTCAAAGTAAGAATAGTAATGTGATGTGATACTTTCTCCACACAACTCCAATTCATAGTGCAGAAAATCACAAAATGTTTTTCATTTTCCTCGTCCTAATTACAGGTCGGCTCAACTAATTATAACTTCTCGTGTTTGTAATGTTTAAATAACGTATTAATTAACGTAGGTATATTTCTTATATCACGAAATTCGTTAGCCGTGTTCTTCTAGCTTAGAAATAAAATCAAAGCTATTATAGAACTGTAGATGTCGATAGACGTCCACTGCTGGACATAGGTCTCTTGCAATAACTGCGCCTTCAACAGCGCTATTTCTGCATTTTGGGATCCTAAGGTCTACGGTTCTTTAAATCCACCCATTTCAGCTTCGCGACAAGTCGAGCTATGTCGGTTTCTTAAGTTCTTTTACGGATCTCAAATTTTAAGAACTCTATTGCTGATTGAAAATTAATTCGAAAGAGCATATTTTGCCATCGCTTTTTTGCAAACGGTATGCAATTAATATTATAATAACGCTCGCCCGTTTTTCACTTCTAGGGGCATCCTACCATTATTCTATTGTTGACGTTTGTGTTTTAAATTATATTTTTAACTAAACCCCCGACGCAAAAAGAGAGTGTTGTGTGAGAGTTATAAGTATAACGTGTCTGTTTGTGTATCTGTCTGTGGTTTCGTAGAGCCCAAACGGATGGACCGATTTTCGTTAAGTTTTTTGTGTCATAGATAATTTTATCCCAAGTGTTCTTAGCCATGTTTCATGAAAATCTGTTCAGCCGTTTGAAGATCATCAGCTCTTTAATAGTTGATGAGGGGATCTGACTACCTTCCATATGTCCTATCGATACGACATTTGGTACCGTATTACTTCAATTATACCTACTTTAAAAAAGACAAAATAAAAGTAAAATTATTAAAAATTTAAAAAACCACCGACACAAAAAATAAACTCTAAAAACTAACAAATAATATTTGAAACCTATTATAATTAATATCGTCACATAATATATTATGTAAATTCAAATATTTTTATTTTACCCCGAGTGTTCTTAGCCATGTTTCATGAAAATCTGTTCATCCGTCTGAAGGTCATCAGCTTCATTCATAAAATCCGTTACTTCCATATTATGTCGGGGGTGTTTAAAATTTGTAATTTATACTTGTTTACTTCAGAGACGTCACGGTACGTGACATAAAGCTGCCATTTTTTTAATCAACTACAAGTTAGCCCTTGACTGCGATCTCACGTGATGGTAAGTGATGATGCAGTCTAAGATGGTAGCTGGCTAACCTGTAAGGGTTATGGCAGTTATATTAAACCCATACTCCTAATCGGTTTCTACACGGCTTCTTACCGGAACGCTAAATCGCTTGGCGGCACGTCTTTGCCGGTAGGGTGATAACTAGCCACGGCCGAAGTTACCCATCAGGCCAGACTAGAGAAAATTCAGAAATTATAAATTCCCAAATTGACTCTGCCGGGGAGTGAACCCGGGATCTCCCACGTTAAGACAATAGTGCTCAACACTGCGCCAGGAAGGTCGTCAAAATTGTCATTTTGAAATAATACCGCTTTAAGCGATGGTAATAACCCTAAGCAAGTAGATGGCACAGGGGTACCTATTCTGTATATCTATCTGTTGTCCCAAACAGTTTCAGCTTTCTTCATTAACGGTTGAAACAGCTTTCGTGATTTCGTTGGTAAATACCATTTGCCTTTAGAAGGATCGGAAGTGCGAATTGCGAGGCTACATAAAAGCTCTATTAAAGCTGAATATACATCTCCACTCAAAGCAAACAAGGGTTTTCAACGAAAACAACGTTTATATTTTTAAAAAAGGCCGTCGCGCCGCTTCGAGTTGTTAAAATTTGACCTGTAGCACGATAATCAAATTATTTCTTTAAAAAATAATACTTTAATTCGTTTCTAGTTCCACTTAACTCGTATAAAACTTATATAAGAGCCTATTATATTTTATTTTTGCACTGTAAAGGACATGTCATAGAAATAATTAATGATAATTTAATATAAAAAATTCTTTTTAAACAACCGACTTCAAACTCCCGCGCCAACTTTACAACAACAAGCACACGCTATACAAAGTACTTATTTTATTGTTGATATCTTAAAAACCGCTCGACCGATTTCGATAAAATTTATATGGGACCACTTGGGAAGTATGCCCTTTCAAATAAAAAAAGAATCATCCAAATCGGTCCATCCAGTCAAAAGTTCTGAGGTAACAAACATAAAAAAAAAACAGTCGACTTGAGAACCTCCTCCTTGTTTTGAAGTCGGTTGAAAATTCGCTCTAATCCGCTACAGTACACAAATCTGTGTGTAAACTTTACAATCGTGCATTATCGAGTCAACATCTCCTGAAGATGCTCCGGTGTCGGAGTGAAACGTACGTTGAGAGTGATTTGGAGGATTTGTGTGGTGTGGTGCTGTGCCTGTGCGAATTGCTGGGTGGTGGGTGTCGCATGCTGCAGGTGAAAGACACGCACTGTACCTACCACACGGATTTGTCTACTGTAGCGGATTATAGCGAATTAAACTTCTAGTTCATTCATTATCATGGACTTCCGCAAAGTAACGCCTGCTTCTATTCAATACTAGCTGATGCCCGCGACTTCGTCCGCGTTTTTTTTTGTTATTCCCGCGGGAACTCCTTAATTTTCCGGGATAAAAAGTAGCCTATGTCACTCTCCAGGACCTCAACTATACCCATGCCAAAAATCACGTCAATCCGTTGCTCCGTTCCGGCGTGATTGAAGGACAAACCAAAAAACCAACAAACCAACAAACAAAGTGACTTTCGCATTTATAATATTAGTATGATGTCATAGAAATATTATGCTGCCAATAATAAAGTACCTACCGTTAATCCTTAAGGATCGTTAGTCCTTGGCTTCCATTGTTTACCCTAAATTTAAGGAGACAATTTATTATGCTTAATATAATTAGGTGACAATTTTTCGTAATTTTAAAAAGATTCAACATTAAAGCTTATTTAAAAAAGTTTAGGGCAGGTACTGGAAAAATTAGTTAGACAACTAGTCCTGGCCCTTGTCCTACGTTAGTTACAAAGGCGACAACTTGACGTCGCGACTCAATACGACGCGACGCGACAGTATCAACGTAGTAGCTGACACTTTATGTGGCCTACGTTGTTGTGTGTAAAGTTATTTTCTAGGGAGTCCTATCGCGTCGAGTTGCATCGCGTTGCTTTCATCGCTCACCTAGGACAACGGGCACATTACATCTGTGTCACATCTAAGAACAAAGATTAAATGCGATTAACTTATCCACAGATTTGTATTCTTGACACGTACTTTATATCAGTGATGTTAATTTGTGAAGCCGCAGCCGACTTCCAAGTGCATCACGCTATCTAGGATTAAACTTTCAAATTCAATGAAAGCAAACTTGAATGTTGTTTTGTTTTTCTTATGTTTATACTATCACACCTCAAGGCATCGTATTCGAATTCTACGGACGCGTACGAAGCGATTTGATTTCTTGTTTATAATGTTTTGCGCATCCTTTCATCATAAAATTAAGAGAAATAGGCATCTTCTAGGCAATCACTGTCTTAGTTGATCTTAACCTGCATGACCACTTACCAGCAAGTTTGATTTCAACCAGTCAGTAATATAACAAGTGAATATTTTAATTAAAATTATTAAAAACACGACTACTCTGCCGTAGACCGTATTGAATTTTTCAAAAAATTTATAGCCCGTGTCACTCGATATATTGTAAGGATTCTAACGTTACCCCATACATGCAAATTTGTTTAGACATTTAGAAGTTATGGTGGAAATATAGAAAATCACATAGCTAAATACACACATACATACACGAACCCTGAAAACACTCACGCTTTTCCTGAATAGAAATATTATACTTAGTTCTTTACAGTCAGGGTTCCGCCGTGGGCACAGTACTGTTACGGCACTGACCAAGGTTTGTGATGACATACGGTTTGGAATCGATAACAAGCAGGTAACCATTTTAGCACTGCTCGATTTCTCTAACGCGTTTAATACCGTCGACCTGGATATTCTCTTAGCAATTCTTGAATCAATTAAGTTTTCCTCTGCTTCTATCAGTTGGTTCAAGTCTTACCTATTTGACCGGTTGCAATGTATACGTGTTAGAGAAAAACTGTCGTCCTACTGTCGTCTCAGTGCTGGTGTTCCACAGGGTGGTGTCCTTTCTCCTTCGCTCTTTTCCATATTCATAAATACGGTCACTAATCTCCTTTCCCTGCCATATAATCTTTATGCCGATGATTTCCAACTATATGTAACCACTTCTGTTGAACAGATATCTGAAGCTATTAAACGCTTAAACGACGAACTTAATATTGTCTGCAGCTGGAGTGAGTCCTTTGGTCTACTAGTGAATGCCAGTAAATCACAGGTCATTATCATAGGTAACTCCAGACAAACGTCTAAACTTGACTACTCTGCTTTACCACCTGTGGTATGTGATGGTACTGCGCTAGCTTATAGTCATGCCGTTAAAAATCTTGGAGTTATCATAAACAGCAATCTATCATGGAAACCGCAAGTCTCAGAGGTTAGTAAGAAAATCTTTGGCGCTTATGGTTCTATTAAAAGGTGGAAAAACTTCTTGCCAATTAAAACCAAGATTTTGTTAGCTAATACACTTCTCCCTATCCTTGATTACGCCGATGTCTGTTATCTCGACCTGACCGAAGATCTTTTAAATAAGTTAGAACGCTTGCAAAACTTATGCATTCGATTTATTTTCGGCCTAAGGAAGTACGATCATGTTTCCGAATATAGGAGGAAACTTAACTGGCTCCCTATCAGACAAAGGCGTAATCTCCATGTCCTCTTTGTTCTTTATGCTACCCTTTACCACCCATGGTCACCCCCTTACCTAAAGGAACGATTCAGGTTCCTTAGCTCTTTCCCAATCCAGCATACCTTGCGATCTGCCAGTGACAATAAACTTAAAATCGCCAAACGTAAAGCCGAGGGATACGCAGACTCGTTCACCATAAAAGCAGTCTTATTGTGGAACGCACTCCCAGCTGATATCAGACGAGCAAAATCTCTTGGGTCCTTTAAAAGTCGTGTCAAAAAGCACTATCTGTCGCTGTAAACCTATTATTATTTGTGTTTAGGTATTTTAAATAAGTAATATGTAATGTAATATTTATGTATACTTTCAACACATTTAATAAAATTAAAATCTAAATTAAATCTAAATTAAAAACTAAAAACTGAACATTAAAAATATCATCTATCCCGCTGCAATAAGGCAGTGTGCCCAGAACGCTGGCTGCGTTACCCCGCTGAATAGCCAAACTTATATGTTGGCCGAGGTAACTGCCAGCCCTCCGGTCACCTGTGGACTCTGTGAGACGAGAAGATAGATCCTTAAAAAAGGACCTGGCATCTTCGCCCCACGACCCCAGGGTTACAACACCAAAAGGCACAAAAATGAAATTATTTTCAATAATTTCATACTTGCGCCTCTTGGCTCTTTCTGCATTAGTGGCCGCCGCCCCCGCTGACATGGAGGACGCATGCAAGTGGGATAACGCTAGCGTATCCACGCATGTGGCATCCCAAACAAGCGACCTTACTTGCTTCCACGGAACAAGAGTCATTCCGTCAGGTCTCTTACCATATATGTATTTATGTATATACTTAATATGTATTATATTTAGATATATATTTATTATTTGTATAATTTTTATCTGTTTATAGTATGTACCTATTAGATTTACCCACCATTTTTTATGCAATAAAGAATTTAATAATAATAATAATAACACTCCTTTTATGGGCAGTCGTTTAACAAAAAATCCCCCTCGAATGGAAGTACGGCTACCACTGCTACTAAGTAACGATACCACAGTCATTTGGAATCTTATTCACATTTTTATTAAATGATATTTTTTTGTGAATCACTGGATATTAAACTATAGTTTTATATATTTTTGGAACCTATTCATCATTTTCTAGATCTAGATGATGATTAAATAGTTAATCTTATTTTCGAATTATTTTTTTCAGCTTTAGTCTTTAATGCGGGACCATGGTCAACATTTTTTGTTTTAAATTTTACTAGCCTATGTCACCCGGGATTCTAATGATAACTCAAAGTCGGTTCAGGCGTATATAAATTATGGTGGAATATACAAAACTCCCATACATACATACATGCATACATACATACATACATACTCGTACTAGTATATTTCTTTTACATACTAGTACGAGTATGTACAAAAGAACGCTTTGCTACAATTTTTGGGTTTAGTACATCATCCGCTTAACGTTTAACAGCAATTAGTGCAATAATGGTAGTTAAAACATAGGCGTTGGATGCATTAGTTACATGATTAGAGATGCGAATTACAACGTATCATTTTACATGTAGATAGGTACCTAAATCCCTACGCATAGGCTTGCATACAAATCATGCTGAATTGGCTATTAAAACAAGCTGCTTTTGATTACAATCCCCACTGACAATCCCTGTTCGAGAGTGCAGTATAGGATGGAAAAAAGAAAAGTAAGTATGTTTTATCAAAGCCATATTTGTATTACCCACAATTCGTAAGTCTACCCAATTTAGAACAAAAAATTCCCGAATCGAGTCGGAAATTAATTCCGGGATCTCTTAAACATACATAATATATCTGTCATACGTTTCTGCTCCAGGAACGTACCTACTTGAATTGGTCGGTCTTCAACCTTAAAGATGCCATTTACGATGGAGTAGAGAAGGTTTTACCGCTTCAGCATAGTAACCATTAACTATGAACTTACCTTGTCTCTACTATCGGCTTGTCCTATAACCGTTTATACAACAAAGGTCAAAGGCAATCGATGTCTATAAAACAAGTTTCCCTTGAAATTGGCTTTAAATAATCTTGAAGTTGAACTGTGGAAAGTGCTAATGATATTATAAGCTTTTATAAAATATGCTCATTCATTTTGTTAACCCTTGTCTTATGTCTCTTTAAAACAGCTTAAGCACCTTATTATGCCTTGGGCCTAATTACACCCTTTTGGTGGGTGTAAAAAGACCTTTTCAGTGTCAATGTAGGGAATTAAAATTTGCTTTTGGCTGTAAAACAAATTAATACATAAATAAGAAATTAATGCTTAATATGAAAGATTGAAAACTTATTAGGTAGGTTCACTTTGTTCTTAATAGGTAGGTTGAATTAATGCGGAAAACCATTGCTTTAGTATTCCAAAACTAAGTTTTAAGCAAGGGAGAAGCTTTGGCAGTCAGCCTGGATATTGCAAAGGCCTTCGACCGGGTTTGGCATAAGGCACTTCTGTCCAAATTGCCTTCCTACGGACTTCCCAAGAATCTGTGCGATTGGATCGCCAGTTTTTTGAACGGGCGCAGCATCAAAGTCGTAGTTGACGGTTTTTGCTCTGAATTGAAGCCCATCAATGCTGGCGTTCCGCAAGGATCTGTGCTTTCACCCACGCTGTTCATACTGCATATTAATGACATGTTACAAAATAACAATGTTCATTGCTACGCGGACGACAGTACGGGCGATGCCTTATATAAAGGTCGTGCTCAGCTTTCTCGCGCTCAGCTGGAGGAGTGTAGAAATACGCTTGTGTCGAACATAGAGTCTTGTCTCGACCAAGTATCACAGTGGGGCTCACAAAATATTGTGCACTTCAACCCCACCAAGACACAAGTATGCGCGTTTTCGGCAAAAAAGACCCCCTTTAACACCTCTATACTCTTCCAGAACACTCCCCTGACCCCATCTAACAGCATTGGGATCCTCGGTGTTAGTATATCGAACGAAGTCCAGTTCCGCGAACATCTGGAAGGTAAAGCCAAACTAGCCTCCAAAAAACTCGGGGTGCTCAACAGAGCAAAAAGATACTTTGCGCCTAAGCATAGGCTTCTGCTGTATAAAGCGCAAGTTCGGCCCCACATGGAGTACTGCTCTCACCTCTGGGCCGGAGCACCCCAGTACCAGCTCCTTCCATTTGACCGGATTCAAAGGCGGGCAGTTCGACTCGTAGATAATCCCAATATTACTTGCATGCTCGAGTCCCTAGAGCACCGAAGAGACGTTAGTTCTCTTTGTGTGTTCTATCGTCTCTACAATGGGGAGTGTTCTGAGGAGTTATTCAATCTAATACCACCTTCCGTGTTCTCCAGTCGTACCCTACGTCGCAGAAACAAATTCCATCCTCACCACCTGGATGCCTGGCCCTCTTCCACCACCCGTTATTCCAGGTCATTTCTGCCACGTACCCGCAAATTGTGGAACCAGCTTCCATCGTCTGTGTTCCCTCATGATTATAATATGGGGCTCTTCAAAGGGAGGATAAACAAATTTCTCAAAAGCCAGCAACGCATTGGCGGTTCCTCTGGTGCTGCAAATGTTCATGGGCGGCGGTAATCACTTACCATCAGGTGACCCGCCTGCTCGTTTGCTAGCTATACATTAAAAAAAAAAAAAAAAAGTTAAGTAAGTAACTAAGTAGTAATTAAGTTACGTAATATATAATTAACTAAATGATGCCCACGACTTCGGCCATCCGTATTTATGTTTTAAAAAATCTCACGAGAGCTAAAAATCTAATAGGTACTTCTACTCGTATACTACTCTATCAAAACGTCATTCGGAGTTGATCAAATCGGCATTCAATAGGAAAGCTGAAACAAGTTTGGGCGAGTTAGCCTGTAAAATTAAATTTGGTGTTTTTAGCCTTTTATGTTTTTACATAAACTACTACTGCAAAATAGAATTCCATTATACAAATTACATTGCATAAATAATTCATAATATTTAGTCTTCAAAGGCTCTTACCTTTTATGAAAATTAGGAGTAATTCTCGCCTAATGTTCTAAATGCTCGCGATTAACATAGTAAATGGCAACGAAATAACAAATTGGTACATAACCTTAATGGCTACGCGAAAATTCATCCATATTTTTTAAATAAAATCATATTTATATATTACTAGCTGATGCCCACGAATCCATCCGCGTGGAGGTATGAAAAATAGATAGTAGCCGATTTTCAGACCTACTGGATATGCATATTAAATTTCATAAAAATCGATCAAGCCGTTTCGGAGGAGTATGGTAACTAACATTGTGACACGAGAATTTCATATATATAGAGTAGAAGAAGAAGATATTGCGACATTTATAAATTAATCTTGGATAACCAAATTATATATATATATATTTGGAAATACTGGAAATTTTGGGATTTTGAAAGCTTAATATTACAATTAACTATGATGTAAATTCAATATGTGCATATTAGAATTTGTTACTTTGCGATTTTGTTCAAAAAATGATTTTTTTTTTAACATTTTAATTTTTCAATTATTTCAATCTTGTACTTAATGCTCGTATGCTTGGGACTGTAGTTACTAATGTTTCTTAATAATAATTGTAATGTCAGATTGTTTTTGAAAAGAGCATCGCCAACCCTCGCTGGCGCTTCTGGGTAGGAATGTCATTCCGAACCAGCGGTAGATCACTCGATGATTCAAAAGCACTCTGAAAAGTTTAAATTTAAAAAACATTCGATTTGAATTATATATTGTACCTACTATTGATTGTATTATAAACGATTAGAATAGATTGGATACAATCTCTTCCATACAAATGTCATTTCTTAAAGTTTTAATCCGATAAGCTAGTTTAGTTGTAATTGGCTTAAAGTTTTTTTAAATTATATATTTATCTCGGTACACAACATTGAATAACTTCTCACGTTTTTGTTTCATTATGAGCTCATAATAGAAACGTAACTGTTTCAATGACAACTCTTGAAGGATAATGTCTGACATTGTCTGTATGTTAAAAGGCAAAGAGGATGAAGCGTGGGGTAGTTTTTATTTTGTGTGCGCATGCATGTGAGACTTGCGTGTATCATGTATCATGATTCAAGAATTTATGGACCATGAATCATGATGGATCATATTTTGTTGGATGAAAGCAGGCGTGGCGTTGTTTTCTGAAATCAAATCCCATCAAAAACATAAATGTAAAAATATGTGAGCTTAGTTCAATATTACGTACCTATTTAAAAGTGGTTTGTCGAAAAGTATTGATATCTTAATGGGTGCCAAGTTCTATATAGATAACCCTGAAATCTATACTAAATGCGAAAGTTTAGATTCAAACAATTAGCAAAAAAAGTAATTTAAAAAGAACAAAAAACCCGACTGCTTGGATACCAAAAAGTATAAAACAAGACATGAATTGAAGTATTTCATTATTATCAATTTAAATCGTATAATATTAATAAAATGTATCAAGGCGCAGTCGCACGTCCAATAGCTAACCTTAACGTGCGACTGCGCCTTGATAAATTTTATTAATATTATACGATTTAAATTGATAATAATGAAATACTTCAATTCATGTCTTGTTTTATACTTTTTGGTATCCAAGCAGTCGGGTTTTTTGTTCTTTTTAAATTACTTTTTTATTTCAAACTTTTTAGTTAAGCATTTACCGTAAACAGGCGACTTTTTATCTGCTCGAAGTAGCATCAATTACTTATTATCTATTCTGTTGTAGCACCAAAGGTGCTAATAAGTATTTTGTATAAGAAGTAGTAATAAGCATGAGCATAGTGACGAGCGGTGATCACCATAACCATCATCAAATTTGCATATTAACATTATAATGCTAATATTAATTTGGTAATGTTTGTAAATCTGCTATTTTTCCTAAAAATGAGCTCATTCATTTTCGAGAGTCCTATCGCATCGACGTCACGAGCAATGAACGTCGGCCACTTACGAAAATGCCCGTAGAAAATGCAAAAAAGTATCTTATTTAGTACGTAGTGGGCGTATTTATTTAATTAGTATTTAGTTTATATCTAAGTGGACTCGGAACCAATATTTTAATAGACATTAAAAATGTTAGTCGGAAGTTATGTTAGTCGAATGTGCGCTGCATGTAACGTTACCGTAATATATGAGAACGTAGGTACGTCCCACCTTCACCCTTACCTATCCGCTGCCGGCCGCGTCATTTACTGTTGACGGTTACTGTATTTCTACGATATCTCATAAGATATTCATCTAAATTGAATGCTGTAAAGGACAAGTTTTGTCTAAATTAAATACTTGAGATGCGTAAGATATTTATTTTGATAACGAATTATCGATTAATACTATGTTGATAAAAACACCTTCGCAAGTAAAGCACTGTTTAGACCAAATTTAAAAATCATAAATATGGTTATTGTGAGCCAACCTTAAAAGATAGTTATATACTATCGCGGACTTTTTTTTTTAGAACTTTTTGAGAGGAACGTTTCTATCATACATTGTTGTCGTGTAACTTTAACGATTTAGTCAGCGCACGCCACGTAAGCTCTCGGATGAGATGATTTTTTCCGACTTAACTAACATTATTGCAATTTTCGTAAGGATCTCTAATTTGTTTGGAAATAAAATATAGCCTATTTTACTTATTAATAATGTAGCTTTCGATAAGTGATATACGTTTTAAAATCGGTTGAGTGGTTTTTGAGATAATTCACCAAGTTTGATAGATATAGATGATATGAGTAGGAACTTTAAACATTTCCTTTGAAACCTCGTAAATCCTAAATTATCATTTAAACGGAAAAATGGTTTAAGGAACCTAGGTGTGATTTTAAAAGACCTATCTAACGATACCCCACTTGCTTATAGCCCATCGACTTTCATTTATCAATTGACTTCCAGTCGACGCCATTTTGTTTTTCTCAAATTCGGCCTCCGTTGTGACACTCGGAAGACTAAAACAAATCTTTTAGTGCAATTACTATCAAAATCGGTTCAGCCGTTTTTTCGGTAATGTGTCACAAAGGAATACCACCTTTGAAACCTCGTAAATCCTAAATGATAGTTAAAATGAGAAAATGATCAAGGAAACCTAACTATGATTTTGCAAGACCTTTTCATAGATACCCCACTTGCCATAGTCCATCGACTTTTATTTTTAAATTTGTTACATTATGGCTTCTAGAAGGCGCCATTTTGTTTTTTCTCCAATTTGGCTTCCACAGTGACACTCTAATGATATATTCGGCACAAACTGGTGCAAGAATCATCAAAATCGGTCCACGCGTTTAGGCTGTAGCTGTCCTGCAAGGAACATACAAACATATATAGACTGATGAACACATAACCCTGTGCGTTCCGCAGTCGGGTAAAAAGAACATAAACGTTGAGGTACTCTTACTATGTTTTCTGAGGTCTGAGAACTAAAACAACCCGGATCCCAAAAACGACAATAAAACCGATTTATCGGCGTACACTTGGGTACGAATGAAAGAGGGAATACACAATTCCGCTGGTCTTCTTGTGCGAAAATAAGTCCGTCATAAAAATAAATTTATCGCAAGCAGTAAATAAAGCGTAACCTTTAACATTTAAGCGGGGCTTCCACTGCAAAAGGGTAATGAGCGGGAAATGGCTAAGCAGAACGGAATCACTCTAAAAAAGTACCTTTTAACCCTTTCCCTAACAAAGAATTTTGACAGTTACCTTGATGACCGAGCTAATTTTGGGTGATTTTTCGCTCAGTCCTTTTCTTCGTTAGTGAAAGCACTTGTATGCAGTATTCCTTTGCGAGTAAAAACGATGGGTGTGAGCTGCGTATGGACTCCGTAGTTGTACGGAGCTCGCACTACTCCTGGTAAATACCCCGCTTTAGGGAAATAAACTTATGATTCTAAAATAAATAACATTGGATATGTCTTATAGAAGAATCTTATTTCTTTTGGCAAAGGAAAAAATAAAATAAATGAACTGTTGGGAGACAAACAAGCCATAAAGTAGCTACTTAATAATTTATATCTACTCCTAATGCCCGTCAAATGGATTCAAAGGGTTGTTATAGGCAGCTCTGTTTTTTTTTTTATCGACTTCAACTTACAAGTGATGATGTAGTCTAAGATGGCAGCAGGCTAACCTGTAATGAGTATTAAACCCCTAATTCGGTTTCTACACGGCACGTACATGAACGCTAAATCGCTAAATCGGCGGCACGTCTATGCTTTTAGGGTGGTAACCAGCAACGGTCGAAGCCTATCACCAGGCCAGACCAGAGAAAATTAAGAAATCATAAATTTCCAAATTGAATCTGCCGGGGATCGAACCCGAAACCTCCCATGTTATGACAACAGCGCTCAACACTGCCCTATGGAGGTCGTCGGAGTCTGTGATAAACATAAGCTGAACTTTACTTTTACATTCTTTTTTATTAAGATAAATTAATTATTAATTGCTAAAGTAAATAATAAATTACATTTTTTTCCTATTTAGTGTAGATAGGTAGCCTAACTATAATAGAACTCATGCTCAACATCTTTATTAAGATTGGCAAGCCATTAAATCTCTAGTAGTACGAGTAATAAACTGAAAAACCACTATCTGGACACAAATTTCAGAGAACACTGGCCTATTTATTTATTTATTGCGATAGTCAGCCCAGTAAAGTTACAAAAGTTACTAAAAAATTAAACCTTTAACTAAATAAATACATAGGATATTTTATCTGAACTTAATCTCTTCTTCTCTTCTTCGGGTGCCTCTCCGATCAACGAAGGTTGGCAGTCAGCTTTGTATACTCTTTTCGGTTCTTCGCAAGGCGAAATAAAGCCAATGCTAAAAAGTGCACAGAGTTCCGAACAATTAGCCTTATGAGTCAAGTACTAAAATTATTTTTGAACATATTAATTCACGAGCGCATAAGGGTAAAATGTGACGAACAACTTGGCGATAGTCAATTTGGCTTTAGATCAGGTGTGGGCACAAGAGAGGCACTTTTCGCTATACAGGTTCTAGTGCAAAAATGCAAAGACATACAGCAAGATGTTTTCCTTTGTTTCATCGATTACGAAAAAGCTTTTGATCGAGTATTGCATGATCGCCTACTTGCAATATTATATAATATCGGTTTAGATGGCAAGGATATACGTATCATCCAGAACCTGTATTGGAATCAACGAGTTTCTGTTCGGGTGGAGAATGACGAGACGGATGACGTCGAAATTAAGAGGGGAGTTCGGCAGGGCTGTATATTGTCACCTATGCTATTTAATTTGTACTCGGAGGCAATAATAGCAGAAGCAGTTGAGGACTTAGACTGTGGCGTCAAAATAAATGGCCGAAATATTAACAATATTAGATATGCCGATGATACAGTCCTTATAGCATCGTCTCATGAGGATATTCAGAGAATTGTCACCCGAGTTAATGAGTGCAGTGAAAAAGCTGGTCTGAGGATGAACATTTCAAAGACGAAGGTCATGGTTGTATCTAAAAATAGTATCGACGACGTTAACATCACAGTAGCTGGCCAAAAACTGGAGAGAGTGCGCAAATACAAATATTTAGGTACTTGGCTCAATGAAACATGGAACAGCGATCAGGAAATTAAGACTCGGATTGAAATATCTCGTAGTACCTTTACCAATATGAAGAAAGTTCTCTGCAATCGCAAACTTAAGATCTCTCTGCGCACTCGACTCCTACAGTGCTACATCTGGCCCATACTTCTATACGGATGTGAGGCGTGGACGATTAAAGAAGACCTCAGGAAACGGATAGAAGCGTTTGAGATGTGGGCATATAGACGTATGCTGGCCATTAGCTGGACTCATAAAGTCACGAATGAGGAAGTTCTTCGACGCGTCAATCAAACACGCAAACTTTTGCAGACTGTCAAGATGAGAAAAGTCGCATATTTGGGGCACGTGTTCAGGCACGAGAGATACGAACTCCTACAACTCATCATGATGGGAAAAGTTGCTGGAAAGAGAGGCGTTGGTCGCAGAAAAAAGTCTTGGCTTCGCAACATACGGGAGTGGACCGAAATCGCAAGTGCTGCAGAACTTAATCTATTTTATCTAACTTAGTCTCCTGATCTTAATTAGATCAGTGAGACTCGTGAGAGCGTGATCGTCCATCCACATAGTGGGGTGTCTTCCAACGCTGCGTTTTCCGGATTGAGGCCGTCCTTCAAGCACCTTGGGACTACAATGTCTATCGGTTCCTCGGACTATGTTCCTAACCTATTGACACTTTAGCTTAGCGATTCTTTGAGCTAAACCGGTTAGCTTTGTCGATCTGCTAGGATTAATGATAAAAATTAATAAACAGGGAACATTGCAATCCAACAGTGAATGCATATTGATCGACGATACCATGACGATTAATAATTAATTAAACACAAATGGCATAAGCACTTAACAAATTTTCGCAGAATACTCCATTTTACGTAGGTAGAACCCAATGCCTATGTAAAAAACTCCATTCAGGATCATCCTTTTGTATCGCTTTCGAGTGATGGTAGAACAAATATTTGCAGTACGTTTTCATTAGAGATAGATCCTATACAGGATTAATATAAAAACGCCAAAGTAATATTTCAAAGAGCAACGTTGATACTACCTACGTATATTTGCATTTTATTGGAGTCGACCTGATTTAGCATAACAAAAGATATTTTTCATTAATGCTGAAATCGATTAAACCAGAGCATACAGGGCGTTTATGAGCTGAATGGACTTGATTTAGAAGAACCCTTGCATAAGTACTTCTAGACGAGAAAGGGATACCTGCTATAGTCTGGCCTAGTGGGAGGCTTCGGTCGTGGCTAGTTGGCACCCTCCCGGCAACGACGTGCCGCCAAGCGATTCAGCGTTTCGGTATGATGCCGTGTAGAAACCGATTAAGGGTACGGGTTTAATATAACTGCCATACCCCTAACAGCTTAGCTCGCTACCATCTTAGACTGCATCATCACTTATCATGAGGTGAGATCGCAGTCAAGGGCTAACTTGTAGAACTTGATAAAAAGGAAACTATAACAGCTATACCACTCAATTTTCATCAACTCTAGAAAGTAGCTGTTTTTGTATGATCCTCGCGACCCTTTACTGGTTAAGAACACGCCACAGAATTTAAGTGAGGTAATAGAAATAGTATCGGCCATCCTACCGGGAAAGACTAAGCAAGATTAAGCAAAGTAACTAAGCGTACTAGGTGGTACCAGTACAATGCCGCATACTAACCGTATAAAGGTATGGGTTTAATATAAACACCACACCGCTACCATCTTAGCCTGCATCATCAAATAACACCAGGTGAGGTCGAACCACCAGTCCAGGGCTAACTTGTAGTGGAATAAATTATATCTGTACTGTGTGCTATTTCACTTAAATACTCCTTCCTACCTCAAGGAGAAATTCAGTTTTCTTGGAGTGCAATCCGACTTAAGACCATGCCGAACTTTAACACTGAAAATTCCTCCTCATAAAACGAAGTTTTATACTAACTCGTTCGCTGTGCAAGCTACTGAGCTTTGGAATGCACTTCCACTGACCATACGCCAGTCAAAATCACTAGACATTTTCAAAAATGCTGTAAAAAACTATTATCTTTCAAACTGAAGACATCTTTAAAAATTATATTAACAATTTTTCTTATTTAAACTGAATTATAGTATATATATTAGTTTATTTTTTATGTATATATATATTGTTTAATATTGTCTTATTAATGTTTATTATTAGTTTATGTATTAATATGTAGCTATTCGAATGTATGTATGTTATAGGATGACACCACCTGCAGTCCTTTTTTCCTTTTTTTTTTTCCTATTCCTAAGGTTGCCTGGTAGAGATCGCTAGTAAGCGATAAGGCCGCCTTTTGTATCAGTCTGTTTTTTTTCTTTCTTTCTTCTTTTGTTTTTTTTTTCTATGGTGGTACAAATAAAGAGTATATTATTATTATTATTATCTGTTGTCATTAGTACTTGGACTTGAAACTAACTCATATCAATAGGGATGATGCCTAGGTCAAAAATTCACAGTTAGTTTTAAGTTTAATAACCATTTTAAACTATAGATTAAAGAAAAAAAATGCATCAAGAAATTATAACTATGTATTTCATACAAACATCCTAGAAGCGCGTATTTTAGTTTTAATAAGAGTAGCTGATTTGATTGAGTTGTCATCATCCTTATTTTAAAATACATATTTGAAAGCTATCAATTTTATACCTATATTACTACCAATCAACTTTCATAGCAACTTTTATTACACCTTTACAATAGCGCAGACTAAACTGAATCTCAACTAGTAACTTACAGATTTCTCTTATAATGTCTTTAATGTCTTTTTTTTACTCTATCATCGATTTACTAAGCAGATTCTAGGTACCGAGAAGAGCCGACAAGAATCGCAGTTGCTCTTTTAAAAAAGCTAAATGTTACTGAATTGCTTAATATTATCATACTTCACTATACTACCTGAATATGTTTCTTTTTCCCCCAACTTTTCTCTTTATATTATACTCACTGTCTTTCAACCCTGTCCCCACTATCAAAGGTTAACTGGAAGAGAATACCTCAAGGTATTAAATTCGCCTTTGTACATTATATTTTATGTGCAATAAAAACTTTAAAACAAATAAAATGTTATATTAAGTAAGTATCACCACTGTTGTCCCACAGGATCATTGTAAGATATTATACTATCCTCGTTGGTCTGCCTCTTTGGTCTATTGGTTAGTTACCACGTTCGACTGCGGCCGACGAGATCCCGGGTTCGAGTCCCGGGTCGGGCCATAACAAGTGTTGGGTTTTTCTGACTAGAAATTCTCAGCACTAGCCCGGAGTTAGGAAGTTGGCGGTGTTCCACCCCCGTGCCTCGGAGAGCACGTTAAGCCGTCGGTCCCGGTTATTATCACTAACATGATAATAGTCGTTAAAGCCCGCCAACCCGCATTGGAGCAGCGTGGTGGGTCTAAGCTCTAGATCCCTCTCTCGTATGAGAGTGGAGGCCTGTGCCCAGCAGTGGGACGTTAATGGGCTGTAGTGGTGGTGAGGATGGTGGTGGGGCGCTGGATGCGAGGTCGATTGTTTCCAACTACTTTTGCACTAAATAATATCAATCTCGGCGATCATCTAATGGCCCTTCAACACTTCTATACCTTTTCTGAATTCTGTGAATCAATCCCGTTTTTGCAGGCTAGACGCTTAGGCGACGAGATTTCATCGAAGAGTCATTCACTCTGGTCTTGATTCGTGAAACCTTTTATTAGAATACCGATTCTTTTGTTTTTATTTGGATAAAATAGAGAATTTGCTTTTGGATAGGTACAATAGGTGTCTATTTTTCTGAGATTTTTTTCTGAACCGCTTGTGTAACATTACAAGTAAACTAAAGTGCTAGATTCTAACGACTTATCATAAGCAAGCATGGCACAAGTAGTCCTAGGTGAAATAAATCATTTCATTTTCATTTTCTTTTAACGGGACTCTATTTCCCATATCATATGTAAAAGAGTATTTGTTGGTTGGTTTGTCCTTCAATCACGCTGTAACGGAATACGGAGCAACACGACGAATCCACGTGACTTCTTGCATGGTTATAGTTAGGCGAGTAATAAAGGCTACTTTTAATAAAATAATCTGAAATCGTGCGCTAGTCTTATACTACGAGTAATATTATAAATGCGTACGGCTGAACGGATCTGGATGAAAGTTATCACAGAGATAGATTATAGTCTGGAATAGCACACAGGTTACTTTTTATCCCGGAAAACTAATGAGTTCCCGCGGGAACCAAAAATCCTCAATCCACGAGGACAAAGTCGCGGGCATCACTAGTGAGTTTAAAAAGAAAAGTTTTAAAATATCTAGAATCATATCACTAAGCTATCCATTACTTTTCGTTTCAATTCGATTCGTTACGGGGCCATAACAGCCTCATACCTACGTAACAGCTTATACGCAATGCGTGGAAAACGAAAATCGAGTTTTCCCCAAGGTGCGGAAGGCGTTACATTGGATTTAGCTGGAGTGAAAAATTGCATTAGTGTGTTTACACTTCTATACGTATAATAAAACTGTAACTGGACGTTTTCTGTACATTGAATATTATTGTAATGTTTTACTTGGAAGAGACTATACTATGGATACAGAGCCCAAAACATTTATTTAAATTTGTATCTGGCTGTGACAGCATCACGCTGATCATTACTACTGGACCGGCAGGGCGACCGCGTATCTTTTGCATCAATCATTGATACATCGCAAACACCTCCGATTGGCTGAATTTATGGTATTCTTGCTGCGTCAATGGATTTCGTCCAATAGTGGAAGAGTGTTAACCAATCAGAGGTGATTGCGATGTATCAATGATTGATGCAAAAGATACGCGGTCGCTCTGCGGTTTAAATGCTAAGCAACTTGGCACAATATAGGCACACCCTCCCAGCGCACTTGTTTCCTGCCACATAATGTAACTTAAGTACCTACCTTCAAAGCAAGAGTAAATCTTCTAGGCAAGCGCGTTCCAACCTAAACCTCATCATTGCTTTGCTCTAAGCATGATTGTCGTCAAGCAATAAAAAAACTTTATCTTTATCCCGAAAATCAAAGACTTCTTTCGGGACAATGGACCAAAAATCAGACGATTTTACTCAATAACACTGTCAAATCTAAATAAAAAGCAGATTACGCTGACAGGTTGGTCTCATGTAAATTTCGTGAAGATCAGAGGAATAGTTCTGAGATGTAAGGCGGTACTCCTTGACTGGTAACAGCCAATCAAGCTTGGTCAGCTTAAGGCGGGTTGTGCTCACGAAATCAAAACAACGGAGCAGGCGCGGTGCTTTTCGAAAAAAAATTATATTCCTTTTTTAATAAAAATTAATGATACAACGGATCTGATTTTGAATTTGGAGTTTAATGTTAAATTTTAACAGTAAATTATACTTTTCAATGGGGAGAAGATTCTTCTGGAAAGGTGACAAGTGTTATGATTGTCTTTATTATGCAGGGCAGTTGTTTAAAAATTTATTTTGGATGATACAACGGCTGCTTGAAGTTCTTGAAAATATCATATATCTTTCTCAATTATACGTAATTATGCCACTGACAAACTGCTTTAGAAACCACCTTATTAACAATTTTACCCTATGATAGAGCCTTACGGATTTTACCGTTGTAGATACATAGGGTAAGTTCACCTGTGCGAAGCCGGGTAAGGTCATCTAGTCTACAATAAGTGCTGCTTGCAGACGATACTTAACTGAGGTTCGAACCAGTATTTGCTGGCTAGACGCAATAGGCCCCCCGAGATTACGCGGGAAAGTCGTGAAATCTTTTATTAGAACAACGTGATGTGCTCGTGATATCCACCCTTTTGTTTTATTTGTTGAAAAGAAAATTCTCTAAATCCTTTTGCTGTCTGGTGGTTTGGCAACATTCCTGGTGCTAAGGTATCTTAAACAGAGTGTCGATTCGTGGTTGAGGCACTTTAGTAAAACCACACTTATTTTTGACGACCTCTCTGGGGCAGTGGTGAACGCTGTGGGCTTAATATAACCCCGGTTTCGACTCCCGGCAGGGAATGAATTGGGTCAATTTGGAAATTAAAAATTTCTGAATTTTGTTAATTTCAATATTTAAATCTCTGGTCTGGCCTTATGGGAGGCTTCGGCCGTGGTTAGTTACCACCCTACCAGCGAAAACGTACCGCCATGCCGTGTAGAAACCGATTAGGGGTGTGGGTATTGTTGATCATTGTTCATGTTGAATGCAAATATAAATGAATCTGAATTTGAATCTGAGGTGTGACGAGCAACTACGAAACGTTACACTGCGCGTGACCCTGCAAGTATTTGGCCGTTTTATATTATGGCGCTGTGAGCTCACGAGATGAAAACAAAGGCGCGCGGGGGTGAAATCGAACAAGCGCATGTCGCAAAATATGCAAGAAATCATTTGTAAAAAAATAAATATTTACTTTTCAATACTAATTAATCCGACAATGTGTTTGATTTAGAAATATGAATTTTATCTTATATTTCTAGAGCAAATTATTGGTTTCAATAAGGAGAAAAACCGGCCAAGTGCGAGTCGGACTCGCGCACCGAGGGTTCCGTACAAACCTGTAGTAAGTTTTAAATTAAATGTTTTTTTTAAATATTTGAGTTGATTGAATGAAAGGTAAATTGCGATTTACGATTAATGACGTATTAAAAAAAAACTACTTACTTGATCTCGTTCAAACCAATTTTCGGTGGTAGTTTGCATGGTACTGTACAACATATATTTTTTTTAGTTTTATCATTCTCTTATTTTAGAAGTTACGGGGGGGGGACACACATTTTACCACTTTGGAAGTGTCTCTCGCGCAAACTATTCAGTTTAGAAAAAAATGATATTACAAACCTCAATACCATTTTTGAAGACCTATCCATAGATACCCCACACCTATGGGTTAGATGAAAAAAAAATTTTTGAGTTTCAGTTATGGGGAACCCCAAAATTTATTGTTTTTTTTCTATTTTTGTAAGAAAATCTTAATGCGGTTTACAGAATACATCTACTTACCAAGTTTCAACAGTATAGCTCTTATAGTTTCGGAAAAAAGTGGCTGTGACATACGGACGGACAGACAGACAGACAGACATGACGAATCTATAAGCAATTTTTAGGGTTCCGTAGCCAAATTTGGCAAAAACGGAACCCTAAAAATTGCTTTAAAAGATAAACTAAGAGGTAAAAGGTAAAAAATGCAGAGATTTTTTTAAATTGTGTTTTGAAATGCGTCAGTGGCTGCTTAAAGGTCTTGAAAAAAGCAAATTATTTTTACAAGCATACATTATGGCACCGTTTGATACACTGCTTTAAAAAACTCAGTTTTGCCGATTTTACGCTCTCACAGGGCCTTACTACGACTAGTATGGATATAATAATAACCCGACCAACAAAGCTTATATTGAATTTAAAAAAAAATTAGAGTAGATAATATAAAATTAAGCTTCATTGATAGGTGATCCAATTTTTTTTTTGATATACCTACCGTGTAAATTTATACCTAATAAGGAAAATTCACACAATAACGTAGCAAGAGTTAACATTTTGTTGTCTGTGAGAATTGGAACATTCTTATACACTTCGTTATTCGTATCACGAGACTAAATAAGAATGGTAATTGAAAATGGTGATAAGAAATTTCGAATATATTCCTCACTGTCTCATTAACATAGCCAATTTTCTTTGAGAGTCGTATCGTCTCTCAATGTGAATGGATCTACCTGAGATGGGAACAAATATTATTTAATTTTGGAAAATTATTCACACGGAAGTACATTTATATCATTAGATATAAGTACCTACGGCAAGGATAGGTTGTAGGTCATACTTTACCTGCGACTCGTTTGTTGTAGGCCATCCTTCCTAGACATCATCATCGTCAAACGATAAAGGTCTACGCCCATGAATACATAATATTTTATCTCAAAGGTCTCTTATTGTAGAGACTTCCACACGCCGTGGTCTTGCGCCGTCAGAATTCAGCGGCTCCTTGCTTAACTCACTTGACGTCATAATCTGTCCTAGTAGGGATCTGCAACGAGTTTCGAGTGCGAGATATCTTTTGCGCAGTAATCTCAAGAGAGAGAAGTACATACATACTATTACATCCAGTTCCGGCTAAAACTGCGGTGTAGGCAGATATACTCGTAGTTCGTACGTAAAACAAAAGCCACCCAGTCTCTGTTGATACTTGAATTTACTGGATAATATATATTAGTATATGGGACATTGGCCATTGCAAACCTTTGTTTTCTACTAGCGATATTATGCTTCCATTGTTTTATTCAGGCTTACTCTTATTTTGAATTAATTCAGTCTAATAATTACCCAAACTTTTTCCCATACTCATATTCCGATAGTGTGTCTGTTTGCTACATTATCACGGCCCACCTGTTCAAATAATTTTGACCAAATTTAGTGCAGAGATAGATTGCGGGGTAGAATAAAGACTTATTTCCCAGAAAATCAAAGTTTTCCCACACGGTTTTCCGAAAAGTTAATCCACAGCTGAGGACCTTATCCCGTAAATTATAATTTTCTCCCTAAAATTTTAAAATGAATCAATATAATAATTTACAATGTATACAAATCAAAAAATATGGCAGGTATTACAGTATCCTGCATATTATGTACGAATTATCCAACTTTTTTACCGAAGAATCCCTAAAGCTTGTGCGAAAACACCCGAAATATATTATCGAAATGTGAAAACGTTCTCATTAATCGATCACGTTCAGAGAGCTTTCAAAAGCCTTCGACAGATGCCAAGTCAAAAGTATCTGTGAAGTAATAAAACTTTAAGTCCGAATAAGCCTACATAGTTATAACAGATTGACATTTTATAATTTCCATTCCGTATTTGTGTTCAAGTGGAAAAAAATGTTTTGTTTTTCAGATTTAAAGTTTTAAAATAAATAAGGGAAGATAAGTATAATATAGAAGTTCGTAGCTTTAATTTTAAGTACCATAATTGATTATCACCATCATTTTATAATTTTATTACAGTGCTTCACACACGAGGATAGTTTCTAAACTTACTTAAACATGCATATCAAAAATTCCGGAACCGGCAGGATTTGAACCTGCGTCTCTCTGGGAATCTGGTCAAGGCGTTCAGGGCGCGATTCCCAGAGAGACGCAGGTTCAAATCCTGCCGGTTCCGGAATTTTTGATATGCATGTTTAAGTAAGTTTATCACCATCATGTTTTATAAGTTTCGGACATCAATAAGTGTACAGCGTACCTAAATTGAATAAATAAATATTAATTGATTTATTGATTGATATATTGTGATCAAGTATTTTACATTATATGAAAATCATTTTCCACCTAAAAAATATATTATTCAATAGCCAAATAGCAAATGATAATGGTTTTAGCCCTCTTTTTTAACTTCTTCTTCAACTTTAATACTATCTCTGTGGGTTGTTTATATTATTTAAACTCAGTGCTTACCTAATTAATAATTACACAAACAGGAGCATGGATACTTTATACCACACACTTTAGAACACTTACCTACTCAGTTTTATAGCGAAATTCGAAGTTAAACACGTGAAAGCACTGTCAACGTAGCATTAAACCAGTGCAAGAAACTACAAGAAAACAAAGCTAACTGAATTTTCTTGGGATTATGCCCTGACTAAACTGAAATAGTTTTATCTAATGCAGCCACGGCCACGATTTTCATTGTGACTGTATTTAAATAAATAATTTAATTCAATTAAAATTAATCGCTCTTTCGCCTACCGCTATTACAGCATTGTAGCCATGAGCTGAACTTGTCGTATATCATGCTGTCGAAACGGCAAATCAAACTCATTTCATAGCATGTTCAGCGACTTGAAGTCAGTAAATAAAGTTTAAATTTGGCTAATTAATTAAAGCCTAACTTAATTTGGACCGGCTGGGCTTTTGGACTAATTAGTTTCTCTTACTAAACCCAATTTAGGTTAGACACTCGAAATTTTTGGGTCTCTAATTAGTACACCGAATTAAGCGTAACAGTTTAACTGCTGATTTCGAGGACCTCTTCCTTTAAGTCAGCAGTTATCCTGAAATAAAATAGATAACTTACTCGTGAATTTATTGAATCTATATGAGTAATCATTGAGGTTTTTACACGATATGATACAATGCCACAGTCCCTCCAACTTAAGATCTGGCCCGGTGGCTAAAATTGGAACTAATTTTTATACCTGTTTGGTTTTTGTTTTATTTTTTTACTAGCTGATGCCCGCGACTTCGTCCGCGTGGTTTAAGTTTTTTCCTCACAGGTACTCCTTAATTTTCCGGTATAAAAAGTAGCCTATACCACTCTTCAGATCCATAACTACCCGTGCAAAATACCCGTTGCTCTGTTGCGGCGTGATTGAAGGACCAACTCTCTATTTCACCCCTTTGAGGGTAGAATTTTCAAAAACTGTGTAACACATTTATTTTGTTTTCAATCGGTAGCTCACATACCAGGTTTCATGGCTATAACTTGGAAAATGAAGGACTTTCATACAAATTTCCGACCCCTATTTTACCCCTTCGGGGGTGATATTGTTAAAAACTGTGACATACGTACTTCATTATTTCTTACCGAAAGCCAAAATACCAAGATTCGTTTAAAATATCTTGGCCTTTTATACCAACTTTTAACCCCTATTCCACCCCTTTGGGGGTAGAATTTTGAAAAACTGTGAAACGCGTATTTCTTCATTTTCAATTCGCAGCTCATATACTAAGGTTTATTGCTATAACTTGAGAAATTAAGGACTTTCGTACAAACTTTCAACCCCTATTTTACCCGTTTGGGGGTAGAATTTTGAAAAACTGTGAAACACGTAATTCTTTGTTTTTAACCGATAGCTCATATACCAAGTTTCTTGGCTATAACTTGAGAAATAAAGGACTTTTATACAAACTTCCAACCCCATTTTATCCCTTGGGGGATGGAATTTTGAAAAACTGTGAAACACGTACTTTTTTGTTTTTACCGTAAGCCAAAAAACCAAGATTCGTTGATATAACTTGTAAAATATCTTGAGAAATGAATGCCTTTCATACCAACTTTCCTCCCCTATTTCACCCCTTTGGGGGTCGAATTTTCAAAAACGTTGAAATACGTATTTCTTAATTTTCAACTCTTAGCTTATATACCAAGTTTCATGGCTATAGCTTTCATACAAATTTTCAACCCCTATTTTACCACTTTAGGGGTTGCATTCTGAAAAACTGTGACACACGTAATTCTTTATTTTTTAACGAAAGCCAATATACCCAGTATCTTTTATATAACTTGAGAATATCTTGAGAAATCAAGGACTTTCATGCAAACTCTCATCCCCTATTTCACCCCTTCGGGGGTGGAATTTTGAAAAGCTGTGAAACAAATATGTTTTCATTTTCAACCCGCAGCTCATATATCAAGTTTCATGGCTATAACTTGAAAAATAAAGGACTTTCATACAAACTTTCAACCCGTATTTCACCCCTTCCGGGATAGAATTTCGGGATAAAAAGTATCCTATGTCCTACCTCGTAGTATGGGCTCAAATCGTGCCAAGTTTTGTTTGAATTCATTCAGTAGTTTCAGCGTGATGCGCGGCCAAGATACAGACAGACAGACAGACAGACAAAAATGAAAAAAATTACAGATTTGGCTTCAGTATCGAATAATGAGTGCCCTCCAAAAAAAATTTCAAAATATCTTCAATGTACAGAATTGGACCTGTTACAGTTTTATTATAAGTATAGATATAGATTTACTAGCGACGCTGTCATCGGTCAGATAATTTTGAAATTTCAAAGTTTATTTGAAAAATAATCTCTGCATAAGTGTTAATTCGACCACATCGAGGTAATGCTACTAATATCTACAGAATTTGTCGTTGAGGTTAAAAGTTTTCCTTCCTATCAGTTATCAGTAGTTTCCAATAGTAGACTTGCGATAACTTGCTTTTTGTGACTTCCGAGTCGAGGCCCGGTTTAAAGTAAGTTTAACTCACATTTGAATAACAGCGGCAAGCTTAGGCGCGCGCTGCTCCGCCGTGTTTTGTTTTCAGTATAACAATCTTAAAGATTATGGTTAACTAGGTGATGCCCGCGACTTCATCCGCGTGGATTGAGGTTTTTTGGTTTCAGTTTAATCTTCCGGGATAAAAAAGTAGCATACTCGTATGTGTTATTTCAAACTATAATCTGTCTATATAATCTATCTCGGTGCCAATTTTCATCCAGATCCGTACAGCCGTTCAGCCGTTCGTACAGTTCTGGCGTGATTGAGTAACATACATCCCTCCATCCAAATTTTCACTTTTATAATATATAGACTACTTTTCAAAGACAGACTATTGTCAAAGGCTCTACTCCGTCAGTTTGTACTGACTTTAATGAGAGCAAAAATAACTCTCTTATTACTAACTCGATATTACCTTCGAAAAACTCCAGCTACCATCGATCAAACTAGAATACCCCAGGCAATAATCACTAAACAAATTATTGACACCTCAGCCAGCTTCGCCTATTTATTATAATAATATTATTATATCTTTCTTTGCTAATATAACACGGCTCCCGAAGGAAGTTTAACTTACAAAGTTTAGTGTTTATTTTTACGATCCAGTAAAATAGGTTATAATAATTGAATTATGGCTACACACACTGGCCTTTTTGTTCTATAAGGTTATGCGACGCCTTGTAGGAATATTATGAGAAATAATAATTTTAAGATCTTGTAACTCTTTCTATCTAGACATTATTAACTCCATACTAATATTACAAATGTGAAAGAGTGTCTTGTCTGCTACGCTTAAACGGGGCCCACCTTTTCAAACGTTTTTTTTTATGAAATTCGGCATAGAGGTAGGTTAGGTTAGAATCCCGTAGAAGACATTTTTTATGATAGTAAAATTTTCTCTTAATTATTAATTTAAAAAATAACCTTTTTTATTTTTTAGTTTTTTAAACTTTATTTAAATCTAACTTATTTTAACTGCTTGCCCTTGACTGCGATCTGATTTATGATCTAAGATGGAAGCGAATAACTTAATTTTAATTGGGAAGGGGTCAAAAAGAAAAAAAATGAATTCCCAATTTCCCTCTGCTGAGAATCAAACTTGGGACACCTGCAATGCTCAGCAGTTCACCACTGGGCTACGGAGGTCTTTGGTCCGTTCTTTTCTTTTTAATTACTTATTTTAAAACGCATTATGACACAAAGGTATAATTAATACTACTGCATATCTAATGGTAAAGATTTAAGTTCCTTTTATGTATCCTAAATTGCGGAGATATCCTACCATAAATATACACGGATACAACATCAATGTTAACAATGTCGTAACTTACAACCGTATCTCCATAATTTGTGTGGCATGTTGATGGTTTGCCGCTGAAATATATTGTGTGATTTATGATTTGAGACTTCCATCTTTTTCTTTGAAGATTACAACATTCCTTTCTTTATTTTCGTCGGAGATAAAGGACGGAACTTCTCAACGGGTATCAGCAAGAAATTATATGTTTAACAATACGTACGAGTAGGTACATCATACATAAGTCAAGGCTGTGTATTAGGTAAGCTGAATCCACGTATCCGAAGCCGGGGCTAGTAATAAATGCGACAGCGTTTCGGTCTGTCTGTCCGTCTGTCTGTGGGTCTGCCCATGACACATTCACGGCCCATTTGTTCAACTGATTTTAACGACATTGAAATAGGTTGCATTGTCCGGGGGAGGTAACTGGATATAGGCTACTTTTTATCTTGGAAAATCAAAGAACGCCCACGGCACTTTTATTATTCTATCTATACTAATTTGGCATATAGATAGATTATAGTCTGGAATAACACATAGGCCACTTTTTATTCCGGAAAATGAAAGTTCCCGCGGGAACCAAAACACCTCAATCCACGGGGACGAAGTCGCAGGCATCAGATAGTTTTTTATTACAAAAGTCATTGCAGATTAGTACAATGACTGTCCAAGTGGCCACTGGTCATACTTTTCATAACAATTTATACTAATCTGAGTACTTTACAATCAAATTCAACACATTATTCGTAGTAGAGTCTAGTAATTTGTGCGAGATAAATGATGATTCGCCACTGAAATACATTATGGTGATGTTGGTGGTCACATTTGCAATGTTAAATGAGAGTTGGGAATAAGCTATCGTTTATTAGACCATGTTAATTAAGTTGGCTTTCTAACGGATTATAATGTGTTGTTCTTGTTAGTGTATGAATATGTATGATTAATTGTTATAGGCCGGTTTAATGGAATATCTGTTTTGATGCTTGTTGCCTTCACGCAACAATGACTTAACCGATTTGGCTGTAGAATGGAAATCTATCTATACATATAAAATCGTTTGTCCTGACTGACTGACTGGTCTTACAACGCAAAGCCTAAACCACTGGGGTTAGAAACTTGAAATTTTGACAGTTTCACGTACTTGACGTAGCTTGAAGTTGTGACGTATGCACTCACTAAGGAAGAATTTAAATAAAAACCACCCCCAAGCGGGATAAAAAAGTTTATTAAAAGTCCGTAATTTCTCAAGTTATATACATGAAACTTGGTAATTGAGCTTCAAGTTTAAAACGAAGAAATACATGTGTTGAGGCCAACGCCTACCCCAACGAAGCAACCGTGTCCTGTCCCGGGCCCATAGAGGAACTGGAGCCGGTCGTTGGGTTAGGGCCTTGGTGAACAGGATTCTACTTGGTGATGGCTGTGGTAGCCGTACTTATATGTCTACACTTACCCTGACAATCACCTTGCCGTCGTCTAGGGAGCCAGTGAGGGTGTGGTAGTGGTGTTGAGGAGAAATGTGTAAATGTGAGTATGTGTTTAGCGTGAACCCTCACTCAACTCCTTGGTGGTAGGTGTCAGGCCTCTTCTGGCTTCAAGGTGACTTGGTACTTCACTAGTAGGTAGTGTTTACAATTTAGTGGCACACAACACAATACAATTACACCTTCGGCCAATTAAGGGCCGTACAAAAGGCACTTTTAAGTTCAGTTCACTCGAGGTTATAAACCATTATTGTTATTAGACGCGACACAAAACAATTATTAGGTTATTACACGTGTCGGCCGCGGTTCCCAAGTGGGGTGGATCTGCAGGCCTCGTCGCTGGAGAATCAACCAGCGTATCAAACGAGGAGTCAGCCTGTCGATAACCAGTGCCCAAACAACCGGGTTATTTCCAACAAAAAACTCGTTAGTTAGCAAAAAACACGCCGCGCGGTTCGCCAACTTGCAACTTACTTTTTTGACCGACCTTTTCGAAGCGGTCATAGACAAGGAAGCAAAACCGTAGATAGAGAAGTCACTCGCGGGCATAGACTAGGCGCGATCAACCCCCCCCCCCGTGGGCGCGAGTATTCACGTCCACGCACTAAGAAATGGGTAGGCGGGACAAGGTTGAGACGGCTCGCTGTAAGACAGAATCTCCGACCATTACCTCGGCGACTCTGGGGACCCCGTCAGATCCGTAAGTCAAATTAACAATGCGTCCCCGACGCCAGTACAAAGGTAACAAATTCGGTTCCTTAACTAATACGAGATCACCAACCTTGGGAGGATCAGATTTGTCAGTCCACTTAACGCGTTGCTGCAAAAGGTGCAAATACTCGAGTGACCAACGGCGCCAAAAGCTCTGAGTCATCTGCTGTAGTAGTTCAAAACGGGATAAACGAGATGTTTTCACGTCCCTGAAGGGGTATTCGGGCAAGGCGTTAAGGGGCTGGCCAATCAAGAAATGGCCTGGAGTTAGGACCTCCAGGTCGTTTGGATCAGATGAGAGGGGGCAGAGTGGCCGAGAATTGAGTACAGCCTCAATTTTGCAAAATACGGTGGCGAGTTCTTCAAAGGTCAAAATAGTTTCACCTATAACGCGCCGGAGATGCGTCTTGGCGACCTTGACCACCGCTTCGAAAATACCGCCCCAGTGGGGACAAACCGGGGGGTCAAACCTCCAGGTTATCCCCATCTTGGACATTGCTGTACTTATACTAATCTTATTTCTAGACAAAAATTCAACAATTTCTCTTAAATACCTATCAGTACCCTTATAGTTAGTACCGCAATCAGTGCGAACCAGGTCAGGCAATCCTCGACGAGACACAAATCTACCCAGCGTAGCTACGAAGGCTTCCGTGCTTAAGGCACTCACGAGTTCCAAATGGACCGCCTTGGTAGAGAGGCATACAAAAACACATAGGTAGGCCTTGAGTGATCGGGCGTTGCGGAGGTTAGAGCTCTTGATGGCAAATGGGCCTGCAAAATCAGTCCCAACTCCCGCAAAAGGTCGGGTTGCCCTTACGCGATCGGGGGGCAAGTCACCCATCATCGGCTGCATAGGAGTGGCCTTCAAACGATAACAAGGGAGACATTTGAAAATGACGCTCCGGATGATGCGTCTCCCTGCCAAAATCCAAAACTCACGCTGTAGAATAGCCGAGAGGGCATTACAACCTGCGTGGGCATTTTTAAGGTGGTAATGTGTCACCAACAATTTAACAAGGGTGCCGTCCTTAGGGAGCAGCAAAGGGTGACGAGCACCATAGGCCAGTTCGGAATTCCTAAGGCGTCCGCCAACGCGTAACATTCCGTCATCATCCAAAAAGGGGTTTAGGCGAGCAAGAGAGCCCTTCAAAACTAAACCTCCTTTTAATGTGTCAATCACGGACGCAAAATGTTCCAGCTGAACCGCACGCACCCAATGTGTCCGGGCCTCCTGACGTTCAAGAGGTGACAAGACCGGATCCAAAACCTTATTACCGGGGTTCCTTCCATTATGGATGAAACGCTTGAGCCAGCCGGTTACACCGATTAATTTATCGAGTGAACTGTATCGTTCCAAAAGAGAATTCAAGTCTGGGATCGGTTGATCCTCAACAACTCCGACTCTCAAGCCCGGCAATACTTCCGGAGTGGAGAACCGATTCTGAGGCCAAGTCGACTCAGCTTGAATTAGCCAACTTGGACCCCACCAAAGGGGATGATTAACAAGTGAAGAGGCCTCGCAGCCGCGTGAGGCGCAATCAGCCGGGTTCAATTCTCCAGGTACGTGTCTCCAAATCAAAGGTGTTTCAGAGCTCTGGATTTGGGACACCCGATTCGCAACAAAGACTTCCAAGTTGTGAGGAGCGGCTCGAAGCCAACAAAGGACAATTTCGCTGTCAGACCAAGCATAAACATCTGTGAGCTCGACAACAGAAACTAGGGAGGCACGGACGTGATTAAGGAGGCGAGTCAAAAGGGCAGCTCCTGACAACTCCAATTTTGGGATAGTCAAGTGGGACCTAATAGGGGCCACCTTGCTCTTTGCTAAGACAAGATGCGTCGCGACCTTACCGGTGGCATCGACAGTCCGCAAATATACCACGGCGGCATATCCTCGTTCGGACGCGTCACAAAAGCCGTGGAGGCTGGCATGGCACCTTCCTGGTGGTAGGAAGCGTCGAGGAATCGAAATTCGGTTGACGTCCGGAAGTGAGGAAACAATGGAGTACCACTCCTTCAATAACTTCCCTTGGAGGGGTTCGTCCCAGCCGACTTCAGCAATCCAAAGCTTCTGAAGGAAGCATTTAGCTAAAAATATTACGGGAGTGATCCACCCGTTTGGATCAAAGGTGCGAGCCACCGTAGACAAGACGGAGCGCTTGGTCCAGACCTTAGGAGGTGGGTCCAGTTTGACCCGATAGGTGAAAACATCCTGGACGGGCTGGTACTGTATTCCAAGGACCGTCAACAAATTCGGATTTTCGAGGTTTTCAAATATATGAGGATCCTGCTGATCTTCTCCCGGGAGATCCTTCAAGACGTGAGGGGAGTTGGACAGCCACTTGCGCAACTCGTAACCACCGGACTTCAGTACTGAAATTAGTTCGTCGCGCAGAATCAAAGCTTCCTCAACGCTAGAAGCTCCCGTGCAGATGTCATCCATATAGACTGACGATTCCAAAGTGGCTGATGCACGAGGATATTTCAGCCGCTCACGGTTAGCTAGTTCCAACAAGGTTCTAATAGCAATATAGGGGCTTGACCGGAGCCCATAGGTTGTAGTGTTCAACTCAAAGACTCGTATCGGCTCGTTAGAAGTCTCACGCCACAGAATCAGTTGGTACCTCCGATCGTCGCGATGCACCACCGACTGCCTAAACATCATCTTGATGTCAGCCACGAAAACAATTTGGTGCCGGCGGAAGTGCGTGAGGATGTCGGAAATATCCTTGATCAACTTGGGGCCGGAGTGCAGGCACTGGTTCAAAGTCACCCCATTCGACGTAGCCGCAGAGCCGTCAAAAACTACTCGGATCTTCCCTCCCGGAGTCTTCAAAACAGCATGATGGGGCAAGAAGTAGTGCTCGTGCGAACGCCAATCAAAGTCGGACTGTGACATATGCCCAAGGTCCTCATACTCGCGCATAAATTCAACGTACTTAATACGGAAAGTGGGATCTCGTCGCATGCGTCGCTCCATAGACAACAACCTTTTCTCGGCAAGAGCCCGCGAGTGCCCTAGCGGGGGCCGAGAGGCTAGAAAGGGCAAGCGAGTAACAAAACGTCCGTCAATGCGACGGCCGGTGTTATTCTGATAGAATAATTCGCATTCGAGGTCGAGGGGGCTGACCCGAGCGGCACGTGGCGGCTCCTCGACTTCCCAAAACCGCTGGACCACGTCTGAAAGCGATACGCCGATTGCCTGCAGTTGGTCTGCCACCGGAAGGTGTGGAGACCACAAAACTGGGCCAAAAAAGCTATAACCAAATATAGTGGGCATGGCACAAAGGCCATCCTTCTGTAAAACTTTAACTCCTCCCGACCAGATCAGACCCAACACGTCGGAACCCAGCAAGAGGTCCATGGGACCGGGTTCGGACCAGTGGGGGTCGGCAGGGGTTAACCCTGACGCACAAAGCACCGCAGCATCGGATATCCGTACCTGCGGTAAGGGACCCAAAATATCGTCAAGGACTGATGCCTTAACCAACACGCGGAGATTACCCTTAATAGGGCCAAACATCAATTCCGCCTCACCCTTGGGAGTCGAGGGTTCGGCACCCCCAATACCTATCATCCGACCCGCACGAGGACTCCAAGGGAGCCCTAGCTTTCCCACCAAATAAGACGAAGCAATACAGCGTTGTGAACCTGAGTCCAAAAGGGCGCGGACAATCAAACATTCACCCTTCAGGTTATACACCTTCACTGAGACAGTCGGTAGAAGAACTATCTGACAAATAGACTGCTGAAGATTCAAGTTCTCAGGACAGGTGGCTGTGGTGGGGGCTAGGGCGGCGACTACCTAACATTGGTCGCCCTCATCAAACGGCTCGTCGTGCCGGGGCACCTCGAACCGGAACTCGGGGGGCACTTCCACGGGAGGGGGAGACGGTCCTCCATTCGGGTATACCCAGGCATCATCCCGAGGCGGTAATCCGGCCCGAGCTGCGTGAACCGAGTCCGGAACGTAATACCGCTGCCGACCCATTCGAGGTGGACGACGTTCTAGTCGAGGCCACTCGTGTAGAGGAGGGGAGTAGCGAACGGGTTGGGCAGTCGCCGGAGCCGCAGCAAATCCAGCATCAAAATGGCTCGGAGGGGGTGAGACCCCTCCCCGGGGGGGTGAAGCCCCGACACACCGGGAAACGGGCGGCTCCACCGGGGACCGACGCAAGTCCACCGGAGGGGGTTCAGCAAAAGCGCCGCGACCTGTGCGGGGTGCGTGCTCACTTTCCTCCTGGCGGCCAACACCGTTACGGTTGGCGCACAGGATGGCCAGATGGTTACCTTGGCACTCTGGGCAAGGCCGCTGTCGCGGGCAGTTCTGCTGCATATGTGTCCCCAAACAGCTGTAGCACCAGTGGCGGGTCCTAGCAATACCTCTTCGGTCCTTGACCCGCTTGGCCAAAAACTGTGGGCAAGAGGGCACCGAGTGGCCCGGCCGCCGACAATAAGCGCAAGGGGGGGCCTCCGTGGCTGCAAATCCGCCATAAACGGGCGGCACGCGCCGAGCCTCCTCAGGCCCCCCAACTCGCGGCCTGCGGTCCGGGGCTCCCCTGCCGGGGCCCCCCGTCCCACTCCTGCCCTTCTTCGACAGGTCAGGCAGCTCCGGGGTCCTAGAGGGACCAGCAACACCGGAGTTGTCCGCCTGCCGACACTCCTGTTCCAGGAACTTGACTAGATCCGAGAACGGAGGCAGGTAGCTCGCCCCGTCTCCGCCATACCTCTGTTCAAACCGCAGCCGTAGCTCGGGAGGTAGGCGGGACAGGACGATGTGCAGGAGTAGAAATGACCATTGGTCTACCGGTAACTCCAGCCGCCGGAGGGCGTTGCAGGCCACGATCAGTGGATTTAACAACAAATCTCTGAGGTTGGCCACCCCAGAGAGACGCGGCAACGATAGGATCTGAGCCACGTGATTGTCAGCGAGGCGACGGATATTCGCATACCGCCGGGTGAGTAATTCCCGGGCAGTAGCGTAGCTCTCCTCGGAGAGGTCCAGGTGGCCGACAACACCCAGAGCCTCTCCCTGTAAGGAGGAGAGCAGGTATGTTAGCTTTTGGCAGGGAGACAGATCCCTTCTCGCGTCCACCAAGCTGTCGAAAAGGCCCAGGAAGCCTAACCACTCGTTAAGGTTGCCCGAGAACTTCGGCAAGTCAATAGTGGGCAACCTTCCCAGTAGCGCGGTCTGGGTCGGGGGTTTAGCTGGAGATTCCAGAAGCGAACTCAGCCTTGCCTCCTTCCTGATTTTAGAGGCCGCCTCCACAAGGCCGTCTGTCAGTTCGAAGAACTGCTCATAGTCCCGCTGAGAGGAGTTGAGCAGTTCCTCAGGCGGCTCCAAAGCTGCAAGGTCCCTGTATGCCTCCTCGACAACCGCCTGCCTGGCTAGCACCTGTTCGCACCGCTGGAGCAGTGCGGCTGCTCTATCTTCGCGGCCTATCAAGGTGTTTGCAGTAGCCGCCCAACGGAGCTCAGATTGAATCTGGCCAATAAATTTTTTGGGTGCTGACATTTTGGTGAGATGTATATGGGCAATGATAACTAAATGATAACAATTTAAGTTTTCAAGCAAATTACAAGCTAAGGAGAAACTTAAATATTTATGATAAAATAATTTTACAAATGGTAGGGGATAGCACAAAAAAGACAAATAGTAGTGGTAAATTTACAGACAATAAAATATTATGGCAAAGTAATTTACAAATTACAAATTAATGAGTTAGGCAGCCTAACTCCCCAATTAGGCACCTGAAATCCCTAATTTAATACAACCTAATAAAGTATCTTATGCAATACAAGTAGAATACAAAATTATTAGCTAGCATTACTTAACTTAAATTAAGTTAAGGCATTTATATTAAGGCATTTATATTAAGGCATTTTTCTGCCGGTGGCTTGGCCGTTTAACTTTAAGTTATTCAAACAAACAACCCACTCAAACAACCAAAACACTCAGCCAAGCAAGTAGAACCTGTTCGCTGCCTTGCGGTCCATGCAACCACGCTCTTGCTACCAAATGTTGAGGCCAACGCCTACCCCAACGAAGCAACCGTGTCCTGTCCCGGGCCCATAGAGGAACTGGAGCCGGTCGTTGGGTTAGGGCCTTGGTGAACAGGATTCTACTTGGTGATGGCTGTGGTAGCCGTACTTATATGTCTACACTTACCCTGACAATCACCTTGCCGTCGTCTAGGGAGCCAGTGAGGGTGTGGTAGTGGTGTTGAGGAGAAATGTGTAAATGTGAGTATGTGTTTAGCGTGAACCCTCACTCAACTCCTTGGTGGTAGGTGTCAGGCCTCTTCTGGCTTCAAGGTGACTTGGTACTTCACTAGTAGGTAGTGTTTACAATTTAGTGGCACACAACACAATACAATTACACCTTCGGCCAATTAAGGGCCGTACAAAAGGCACTTTTAAGTTCAGTTCACTCGAGGTTATAAACCATTATTGTTATTAGACGCGACACAAAACAATTATTAGGTTATTACACGTGTCGGCCGCGGTTCCCAAGTGGGGTGGATCTGCAGGCCTCGTCGCTGGAGAATCAACCAGCGTATCAAACGAGGAGTCAGCCTGTCGATAACCAGTGCCCAAACAACCGGGTTATTTCCAACAAAAAACTCGTTAGTTAGCAAAAAACACGCCGCGCGGTTCGCCAACTTGCAACTTACTTTTTTGACAGACCTTTTCGAAGCGGTCATAGACAAGGAAGCAAAACCGTAGATAGAGAAGTCACTCGCGGGCATAGACTAGGCGCGATCAACATGTTTCGCAATTTTTGAAAATTCGACCCCCAAAGGGGTGAAATAGGAGATGAAAGTTTGTATAGTATTTTTAGGAACCTGTCTCACGTGGACGAAATCGCAGGCAAAAGCTAGTAGCTTATAACCAGAATAAACACATAGGCTACATTTATCCTGGAGAATTTATTACTTTCGTTAGCAGATTTCAAACATTATTTTTTTTGTTGTGGTCAAGTCAAGTGGAGGTTTCAATTCCACTTGACTTTTTTTTAAAGTAAGCCTGCAGTACTGGTAACAGAATCAAAGTTTCAGATTTTAGGATTGTGAATAACTAACCAGTAAAATTACAAAACGGTGATCGGCGTTTGGAGTTTTTAAGTTTTTGTAGAAATTGACATTTTTTTTAATTTTCAATGTTAAAATCATACTAAGATACGGACTTGTGTGTCAATATAGCAATATGAATGTACAAAGGTACATTCGCAATTTTATCTCGTATGATCATTATTTTGTTGACAACTTTCCGAATACATCGTCAAAGTGAAAAGGAACGATATTCATTTATGCTATAACTTATTCAATCAAGTCGATGCGTAACCCGAAAAATATTTTTCCGTCCCTAATCTAAAAATCTGACAAGTTTTGCTCGGGACACTTCTACCAAACTCCGCAAAAGTTTTGATTTTCTGTCGAAATAATTTAATATGAGCTTTGAAGCTTGCCAAAATAGAATTTGTTTTTAAATCAATCCTGTCCTGGTTTAAGACGTAGGTTTTAGGTTTACTGACAAAAAGGTTTCAGCTATCTACCAACACTAATGTGTTCTTTGTTAGTCGAACAATTTTTTTTAAATATTTAAGAGCTTAGAATAAATAATAATGCCTAGATAACCTTTCATTATAAAATTCGTGTTTGTAAATTAATCCATTGCAATTTCAACTTAATTTTAGACTCAGAGGTTACTTTTTTATAAACAAAACTCTTCAAAAATACTATGCTCTCGTACAAACTAAGACAGGTCTTAGATTTAAATCATAGGTGATCAAATCAAATATATAAAGATAGTAGTACAAACAATTTTTCTCATGTATTACCTGGAATGAGATGATCGGCTTGATAGCGAGCGAACGCTCTCAGCCCTGAAAGGTTCCTCGTTTAAAGATAATTTACAAAAGATGTTTTAATGACGGTGATTTAAAAACACTTGTATTTTGATTCATCGTCAAAGCTTAAAGTTCTCTAAAACCGAATTCCTTAATACTAAGTTCAAGTAAACTAAGCTAAAGCTGCTCCCTTAAAATCAATTTAGTAGTTCCAAAGTACGCGACCATGACAGTTTGCTTATGAACGAAGTTTACTAAGCTCAATATAATGCGCCAGCCCTACAGAAGCTTACATAATGCAATTCACGAACCCTTGTGTTCCCTTAGCTAAGTCTTCTTGCCCTAGATCAATTTCAGTTACAGCTAACAGCGCCCACGTTTCACTGAAATACAACTTTCATGAGATATAAGTACGCTTATATATGACTAGCGGTCCGCCCCGACTTCGCACGGGTAGCACTTGATCAAAATAGTCCATACCCAATAATGGTCAGTCGGCACTGAGACGAACAACCATACGTTCTCAAATTTTGTTCAGCAAACCGCTGTGAACGCTTGGCACTTGAGTCTCCAATGCGACGTATTTTCGCTGCCCTCGCCTGGGAACTATGTTTAGAACTAACAACTAAGTTGAGACCTGGCTCTTTTAGACATTTCGCAGTCTGTCTACAACAGTTAGATATTAAAATGTTTAAAAAAATGTAAGTAACTTCTCTTGTATTTATTATGTTTGTCTTGACACATAATATGACACAAAAGACAGTCTGAATTAATAGACGAATAGAGGTTTAACGTAAAAAGTTAAATTAGGTGAATTTTTCCGACTTAATTCACATTATTGCAATTTTCGAAGGGATCTCTAATTTATTTTAAAATAAAATGCAGCCTATGTTACTCGCTGATAAAGTAGCTTTCTATAGGTGAAAGAATTTTTAAAATCGGTCGAGTAGTTTTTTAGTTTATCCATTACAAACAAACAAACAAACAAATCTTTCCTCTTTCTAATACTAGTTTAGATTATTACAGATTATGAATACGTCATCAAAATATTATTATATAGTCATCAAATTATTATTATATTTATAACTTTTTTACCTACCTTTATATACTGAGTAACTGGTTGCAAAAATTGACAATTTGTTTTCCGTTTAAACTAAACGCTCGATCGGTAACCAGTCCACCACCAACAGCGGTAACTAAGTAACTTGATGCCCGTAACTTCGTCCGCGTGGATTAAGCTATTTATATTCCTGCGGGAACTCCTTAATTTTCGAGGATAAAAGCCAAGCCTTGCCAGGGATACAACCTATCTCTGTACCAAATTTCATCAAAATCGTTGGAAAAGATGGGCCGTGAAAGTAGACAGACGGACACATTTTCATTTATAACATTACTATGGAACATGGATTGGTAAATGTCGACCAAAAGTTGTCCTGTATTACGTACAGAAGTTATCCATAGGAGACGTTAGTATTTCTTAATTAATACCTTTTACTCTTTTTTTCTGTGATTTTCTTAGATGTTACCAAAGTTATTTATTCGGACAAAAACTTGACCTATATTATCAGGCTTTTTCTAACAACTATATAAAAATCTAAAGACAGCCTACTCCCTGGTCCCACGTCCTGTGATAGCTATGTTGTATCTATCGTAGTAAGCTATCGTTTATTCTATAAATCAGCCGAGTCCAGAACTGACACATTTATCACTGTCAACGAGAATAAATGAAAGGTTTCGATGGGCCAGTGATAAGCCCGGCCTACGAAAGGAACTCCTTTAAAAGTACAAATAAATTGTATTTTATTTTGTTTATTTTAAATCCAATATCTGACCCGTCCCACTTGTATTCGTCCGAGATTTCGTTCGGTTTGTATCCATACTAATATTATAAATGAGAATGGTGTGTCCATTTGTCCTCCCATCTGGCCAGCTCTCTCTGTCTGTTTGTTTGTTACCTTTCCCAGATCCACCTATTTAACCAATTTTGGTCAGGTACAGAGATAGGTGGCATCCTGGGGATGGAGAACAGGTTCACCCCGGAAAATCAAATAGTTCATACGGGAATTTCAAAGTTCTAAATCCATACTAATATTATAAATGCGAAAGTGTGTCTGTCTGTCTGTCCGTCTGTCTGTCTGTCTGTCTGTCTGTCTGCTACGCTTTCACGGCCCAACTACTCAACCGATTTTGATAAAATTTGATACAGAGATAGGTTACATCCCGGGGAAGGACATAGGCTACATTTTATCCCGGAAAATTGAAGAGTTCCCGCGGGAATCAAAAAAATGTATCTGTTCAACCGATTTTGATGAAATTTGGTACAGGGAGAGGTTGTACCCCGGGGAAGGACATAGGTTGCTTTTTATCCCGGAAAATTGAAGAGTTCCCACGGGAATAAAAAAAACAATCCACGCGGACGAAGTCGCGGGTATCATCTAGTCCGTAATAATCGTGAGCTATGGATGCGGGCATCAATCATTTTCTCATAATTAATTCATAATATCTATTATAGGGTGAATCTTCATTAAAATCTCTAGTTTCTGGGACGATTAGTTTGAAATATATCCGTATGGTTAGTCAGTCATTTATTTCCTTGTACGTATATAGAAATTAAAACTTTAGTAAATCTAGCCACGGCCTAATCCACCCACCAGACCGAACTAGCCCAAAATGCCCGGTAACGAATCCTGGACGTTCCATGCGCTCACCAATTTACCAGGGACATCGTTAAAGAACTTAGGATAAAGAGATTAGGGAGATAGAGCTATCTAACTGCCAAAGGGGCTTGACCTCGTGACCCTTGGGGTCTGCTATCATCCTAATATATTTTGCCTGACACACACTGTAGGGATTTTTGTTAAGGTCTACGTCAAAGATAAAGATATTCCGTATTGTTTCCTTGTACAAAAAAATAGGGCCAAGTTACAGCGTACGTTAACAGAATAAATGCTTTTATAGCATCAAAGGAGAGCTAGGGGAGCTTTGGTACAAATCCAAGTACAATAATAAAATTATCTTATGATACGTAGAAAGTCTGAGCCAAAAACTTTTACTTTACTTACCATAAATATATTGGATGTCGCTGCGGCAAACATTATATCATGTAAGTACATTAGATATTTCGTGTTTGATTTGTTAATGCGGCTTAGTATGTCCGCAAACACACTAGGGACGAAAAAATGTTTGGCGGAGAAAAAGTCGCGACAACTCACTTTTATATCTAGCTGCACATACTAGCGCGACAGGAAAAGATTCCATTCTCCACCAACGCAGTCATGTCCGTTCCGTTCACTAGTTAGTTTTCGCTACATTACTCTTCGTTAACATCAAAAGTGACGGTCTTGTTCCTGTACCATCAAATGCCATCGAAACTCCTTTATTTTTTATCTTGCTTGTGTAAAAAACGATATCGGTAAGTACTGGAAAATCTCTTCAACTTTGCTAAAAATTAACTTACAACAATATTTTAAGCAGTATTTTGACTTGCTTGATAAGCATATTTAATTGTATTTAAATAATTTTCAATTAAATAATTAACTATAATGTAAGCTTATGCAGTTATTAGTACTGATACACATTTCTGATGATTTGATTATACCTACGTATGTAATTTATGCAAATAGAAAATGATACAAGTAAACGCAGTTCAATAGCTTATCTTATCATCAACGTTAATATGCATAATTATCATACGGTATATCAATATTAGGATGCATCGACCATCGCGACGAAATAAAACATAAAAATAACAGAACGGAGTAGTTATTTGGGAAAAGAGGATACATTTCTAAAAGAAAATAAATCTTACCTAAATTCCGATTTCCGTAAATTCGCTCGCATAAAGATTAAGGTTTTTTTAATAAATTCCCGTGGGAATTTACAATATTTTTTTAAGGATATAAAGAATATATTACAGCCTCTTAAAGGAAGCGAGCTAGCTCTGTCTCGCAATTGAGCGTGGAAAGGTAACAGACAGTTTAATGCAGATTCCTTCGAGACAGTTACCTTATACTCGCTATCCTATCTTTGTAAAATCAGCTTTCAAAGTTTATGCCCGGAAAAGCACGCGAGCAAAAGATTAGATTTCAGCTGGCTCTTTTATTAACTATTATCTTCATAATAAAATCTAAAGGCGTAGATATATTTTCCGTAACAAATCCTGAACTTTATTCCCCTCGTATCTTAGTTACATTGGACGCTATCACTCAGTTTGACCCCGGAACAATCCCCGGATAACCATAACAATTAATCTCAAGCCTATTCTGACTGGGAGCGAAACCCGTAACAATCGTAAAATTTCAAAATACTGCAGTTTAACTTTTTGAACTCTTGGCTACGAAGCTTAGAGTTATATCAAACCGTTATATTTTGACCCAAATATCATGAGTGTTATTTAAAATCTGATAACTCTACTTGTTCAGGAAGAGGGAAGTTCAAAGTGTTGAAAATGGAACCAAATAGTTAGAAACTAGAAACTAACTATTGGCCATATTGTATGTGAGTTGCTTTGATCAATGAAGAGTTCACCCAGTTGGCGGTGGAGAGAGCTCTAAGTAAAATAAAAATAATATATAAAATATTATTCGAGGAACGACATGCGATGGGGTCCCAAGGTGCTTGAATGCCCAGCGTTGGACCATCCCTCACTATAAGTGGGCGGACGATTTCAAGCAAATGGCAGGCAAAAGTCGCTGAATGCAAACGTCAAAAACCGAAACGATCCATGAAGAGAGAAGTTCGTTCAGGTCTACATTATTTTATGTGGGAAAATAAAATTTTGTTAAAGTATAAACGTTTTTTGCTGCAATTTACCAATGTAGCCGAGAAATATGACGTGTACAATTTTTAAACTGGTGGGATTTAGTTTGCGCGTTTTTCCCGCAATATTTCACACTTGAACTGTGAAAACTGGGCGGCACTATTAATATGTCATTTGAAGTAGCAGTCGACTTTTCTGCGGACAAAAAAATTGAAAATGGCGCTTTACGTTCTAAAACTAAAAATCCTGTAAATCCGTTTTGTAGTTAACATTTTCTCAGATGTTTACTTGTGACTGTGCATGTTGTTTCGTACGGTTTGAAATAAATTGAGATCTAACCGTCATTGAATTGAAAAGCACTTCAAGATTTTCCTCGATAAAGCCTCACTTTATTATTTTTCTTAGGAATTCAGACGAGAAATAGGTACATTGTTTGGAACGCAGACGAATTTACTAAAGATTTCGCGAAGGTATTCTGGACTAAGAAAAATGGGAGTCCATTTCAGTAGATGTTTATTAAATTTAACTTAACTAGCTTTTGCCTGCGGCTTCGAATACGAAGAAGCACTCACAAGAAAATGTATAACAAAACATGGAAAAACAAATAAAGAGGAAGAATAATAATAAAGGTAAACATAAGTAGGCTCACTTGAATCAAAGTATTTTCTAAAACATGATAAAGAAATAAGGTAGATCGTTTTATTTACTGATATAAGCCCACGCTGCCCACTGAATAGATTTGCAATCTATATCTATATATATAAAATTCAAAGTCCTGACTGACTGACTGACTTATATATCAACTCACAGCCTAAGCCGCTAGGGTTTAGAGACTTGAAATTTTGACAGTAGCGTCCTTTTGTAACGTAGGCGCTCACTAAGGAAGGATTTTTCAAAATTCCACCCCTAAGGGGGTGAAATAGGGGTTGAAAATTTGTATGGAAGTCCGTTATTTCTCAAGTTATATCCATGAAACTTAGTATATGAGTTATCGGTAAAAAAAAAATACGTGTTTCACAGTTTTAGAAAATTCTACACCCGAAGGCGTGAAATAAGGGATGAAAGTTTATATGAAAGTCCTTCATTTCTCAAGATATTTCTCAAGTTATAACAACGAAACTTGGTATTTTGGCTTTCGATATAATATAAAGAAGTATGTGTAAAATGGGGGTTGTAAGTTGGTGTAAAAGGCCGGCGTTTTTCAAGTTAAATAGCCGTGAAACTTGATATTTGGGCTACCGGTTTAAATGATGAAATACATAATTCACATTTTTATAAATTCTATCCCAAAGGACGTTAAATAGTCCTTCAATCACGCCGCAACAGAGCAACGGATCGACGGGATTTTTTTCATGGGCTCTTTTTATCCCGAAAAATTAAGGAATGCCTATGGGAATTAAAAAACTTATGCCACACGAATGAAGTCGCGGGCGTCCGCTAGTTTGGAGATATAGGGCAGCTAATTTGGTATGTTCATTGTACATTATTCTACTTTACACCTACCTAAATTCGCGTGCCTACGCTTTATGCCTATTCTAGCTGACGCCCCCAACTTCGTCCACGTGGATTAAGGTTTTTTGGTTCCCTCGGAACTCGTTTTTCCGAGATAAAAAGCAGCCTATGTGTTATTTCAGACTATAATCTACCTATGTGCCAAATTTCATCCAGATCTCTGCAGACGTTCTGGCGTGATTGAGTAACAAACATATCCATCCATCCCAAATTTATAATATTGGTATAGATTTCGTACTACCTATTAGCTGCCAAACAAACTGCAGCAGTATTGAGATAGTGAATATTTTTTTTGAATTTATCTTCTCTCTTTTTTTTGAGCTAATTGGATAAGCAGACATTTTCTTTTTTATTTTACACTAGCGAATGCCCGCGACTTCGTCTGCGTGGCTTGAAGTTTTTTGGTTCCCGCGAGAACTCCTTAATTTTCCGGGATAAAAAGTGTGCCTATGTGCTATTCCAGACTATAATCTATCTCTGTGCCAAATTTCAGCCAAATCCGTTCAGCCGTTGAGGCGTGATTGAGTATCAAACATCCATCCATACATCCATCCATACATCCATCAATCCAAACTTTCGCATTTATAATATTTATTTGATATTTGATTGATGATTGATATTTGATTTCATTCTTATTTCTTAAACAAATTGTAGGTGGTTTAGTTTTAGTCTTTTTCATGTATTTTCACTAATTCAGATAGCATTAAATACTATAGTTTCAAATTTTGATAGTTGACGAAAGAGCACGTAATTTAAACCTACGTGGTTTTAGCAGTGGCAGCCATCAAAACTGTAATAATTTATATTTTGATAATTAAAAAATAAAATAAAAAACTGAAAAAATATCTTTCTCTTTAATCATTAATCCCAAATTAATTACAGGTATACAAGGTCAAGAATTTTATCAATTTGCATTGCAGTGTCTATCAGAATTACTTAAACTCTAAATAAAAAGCAAAAATATTGCTTCCAAAAGCATAATTATAAAGGAGTGAAATTATCCTAGTCGACTTGCATAGTAAAATCACACTGCATTTAGATACTCGTATAGTTTAATCCAAGAATATGCGCCCCATTCTTTTTCGCCTCACAGTTGCTTTACAGTTTACATACATTATTTTTTTAAATTTGTGTTTTACAGTCGTCATTCCTATTATAGTATAGTATGCTAAAAGAGTGGGGCGCATTTTAGTGGATTGAACAAGCAATTAGACCATATCCATCCACATAATTCAAAGATTATTTTAACTTTACTATAAATAAATAATTCAAATAACATACTCTGTATACAGAAATAATCCAAATAACACATTCTAAGCTGCCGACTTAGGTAAGTCTGTAAGCAACAATACCCAAGTTAACATCCTTCTGGATCTTAGTACAAAGACTACTGCGTTAAATTGGCGCTAGGAGTTGGCATACCTGTAGATGCTATAAATTTTGATCGCTCCATAGAGAATGAAGGAGGCTTGGGAGGGGCGAATGGAGTGCCCTCATGTGAACGGACAGCTCACGCCCCATGGAGCACGTTTCGTTTGATCTCACCGCTGCTCGCTAAACACTATTTATGTCTCGCGTCTCGAACCAAGGGCGTGGGACGGCGATATAAATGATTCACAGCCACTTTACAATAACCTAAAAGCCTCCACACTCTATAAATCTTATTTTGTAATATAAGCTATGTTACGCATCACTAATACCTATTTCTCTTTTCCATCCACTAAGCGAAGCTTGATAGCTTCGCTTAGTGTGGTTAAGACGATCCCTGGGCAGTGGGCATACACCTCAACAATTTTCTAAGGTAAGGTGTTTGAAGCAATTACATATCACTTGCTTTAATAGTGCAGGAAAACATCGCGAGGAAAACTGCATGCCTGAAAGCTCTCCATAATGTTCTCAAAGGTGTGTGAAGTCTGCCAATCCGTACTTGGCCAGAGTGCTGGCCTAAACCCTCAACTAAACCCTTTTCATAGTGAGAGTAGGATCGTGATCAGCAATGGACTAGCGATGGGTTGATAAAGCGTAAAGCGTGTGCTTGGGAAATAAAACAAGACGATAATAGATCAACGGATGATGCATAAATCGTCAACCTTTCGGATTTCAGTCAATTCTTCAGCTCTGTGGAGACTAATAACTTGGACAAACGGTTTTAACACAACTATACATAGGTACATTACTTCAACATGAATGTATGGTAGGTATAAAATAATTGCTACAAAAGATTGTCCAAGAAGTCGCTGGTACGCCAGCGGCTGCCATTGACCAGCATAAACATTTGTAGCTAAGGGACATAAAGCGCTATTAAATCTTTAAGCATCTTTAAGAGGAAAGGAATAAGGAATATTACCTTTCTAATATGCTATACAATATTTAAGTACTTTCTTTTGTATGTAGGTTTATGTACTGATATATTATATAATATATCTATATAATTATATGAGTTTATATTTAGTTATTTATGTATTATTAGTATGTAAAGTTTAAGTAGTTTATTATTGCATGTATATTATTATTGTTGCAGTTTCCCGATCCTTTTTAAAGTTCCTTAATAAATATGTTGTCTGGAGAAGATCACTTTTAGTGATAAGACCGCCCTTGCGCACGCGTTGTTTTCTGTTTTTGTTTATAATTAAGTTGTCTGTATGTTATGTGTGGCAATAAAGAATTTATCTATCTATTTATTTTCACAGCCCCGGTCTTAATCTAAGCCGGCCTTAAATAATGTTTGGCAAACTTTCTTCAATGGATCAGGTCTATTCATTATTATTTTGGGATTTCATTCAAAGCATTCGAACTACTCTTTGAAGTTAAACAATAACAAACAACTCGATAAGGCTTCTTTAATATACGTGGCTTTACAACGAAAAGCCATATAATCTAAAAAGATATACTAATTAAAACCACTAAACTTTGAATTAAAACATATAAACCTTTCATTGTTTCAGGGTACGTCAACTTACCGGCGAGTAACCAAAAACTATGCCCACTCAACATGTACCGAATACTGGAAATCGAAAACAGGATGCCTGCCAAGAATGTAATCTTTAAATGGTTGCGGGCAAAACAAGGCAAACACAAAGAATCACCATGGCGCTAGCGAGCGAGTAACCATCAGGGAAATATGAATGCGACGAGACCAGAAATATTTGTGGCAAGAAGCCAATCTGATATTTATCTTAAAGAACCAAATTTATTTCTCGAATCTGCAGGATTTCCTTTTAACACTGAATTGGAGTATAATATTAGTTTTGAGAATGGCACGTACAATTACACAGTTGATCTAGAAGAGCCGTGGAATGATTATATCAAAATTCTCCGTGACCGTGCAGTTCTGGTTGCCTTTTTGCTTCTCTTTTCCTTAACCACTGTATTTGGAAACATGCTGGTCATTCTCGCAGTTGTACGAGAGCGCTATCTACACACGTCCACAAACTATTTTGTTACATCACTAGCAGTCGCCGATTGTCTCGTTGGTTTAGTGGTGATGCCGTTTTCTGCTCTTTACGAAGTTTTGGAGCATACTTGGTTTTTTGGCGTCGATTGGTGCGACGTGTGGAGATCGCTAGACGTTTTATTTAGTACAGCGTCAATTCTCAACTTGTGTGTGATATCATTAGACCGGTACTGGGCTATAACAGATCCCATTACATATCCGATGCGGATGAGTGGACGGAAAGCTGCATTTCTCATTGCGGCCGTGTGGGTGTGCTCGGGTGCTATATCATTTCCAGCCATCGCGTGGTGGCGTGCGGTGCGAATGGAAGAGGTCCCAGATTATAAGTGCCCGTTTACGGAAAACTTGGAGTACATTATATTCTCTTCCACGATATCATTTTATTTACCTCTATTTGTTATGGTGTTCACATATTATCGTATATATCGGGCCGCAACAATACAGACGAGATCTTTGAAAATCGGGACTAAACAAGTGATGAGACCGAGTGGCGAGTTAGAATTGACGTTGCGTATTCACAGAGGTGGAACAGTGCGTAAAAGAAACGAAGTGTGTCACGGTGCGTGCACTCCTGAGGAAGCTGATCAGGAACCTTTGACCGCATTGCAAAACAATGGACTGTCACGTTCCTCAACGCGCCTAACGAACGTGGCGCATCCTAAACATTTGCCAAAAAACTTTTCACTGTCGAGAAAATTTGCAAAATTTGCCAAAGAAAAAAAGGCAGCAAAAACTCTTGGTATAGTCATGGGTGTGTTCATAGTGTGCTGGTTACCATTTTTTGTAGTAAATCTCCTATCGGGTATTTGTTCTTCGTGCATCACTCACGAAGAAATCGTCAACGTGGTGGTGACGTGGCTGGGATGGGTCAACTCATCTATGAACCCAGTTATTTACGCCTGCTGGAGCAGAGATTTCAGAAGGTTAGTAGAACGTTTCATAAACCTTGTAAAGATAATCAGCTATCTCACTTTTATATTGTACGAAAAGCTTAAAAATCCAATTATACTCTATGAAAACTGAATTTGAAATAGTCAGGAATTATGACGTCGGGTTACAAAAGCGGACAGCGAACAAATAAAATGCATGGCCACTCAACTCTTTTGAACGAAGCTCGCTATAACTTTTGTAGCCATTCATATCATTTTGTTAGTGTTGGCTTCTATAATAGGTACCCATTCACTTGAAACATTAAAAAAATTCCAGTTTACAGTAACGCATAAAAATAATTTCTTGAAAGCAAACAGTGTGCGAAAGAAAGTTGTTAATTTAGATATCTTAATGAACGAAATTGAACGAGTATGTTTGTCTTGTATTATACGAGTATGTAATTAACTTGATATTCAAACATTTAAAAAAAACCTGTATTTAAAAAGGAACTGAGGGTTTACATAAATGGTCGGTTATAAATTTTAATTATAATTTAAACAAATTTAAAACTTTGAGTGAATTTTAAACTACGACATAATTTGTCACAATCTTTTTAACCGACTTCCAAAAAGGAGGAGGTTCTTAATTCGGAGCGATGTTTTTTTTTTATGTATGCTGTCGCATATCTCCGTGGTTTCTAAACCGATTTGATTTTTTTTTTCAGTGGTTAGAGGAAGCTTTTGAGGTGGTCCCACAAAAAATTCTGACTCCAAATCCTCAACCCTGACACTAAAAAGTTAAAAATAAAAATTCTGTCCAAAAAACCGACTTCTAACGCCACTGTAAAGTACAAAATATTTTTTATTTCTACCCACTATGTTGAAGTCGGGTGAGTCTGATGCGTCAACTTTGCTTATCGTTGTTATACCCGCCCGACTTCAACATAGTGGGTAGAAATAAAAATTATTTTGTACTTTACAGTGGCGTTAGAAGTCGGTTTTTTGGAAAGAATTTTTATTATAGCTTCGTTCGTTCCGTCTATCTGTGCGTCACAGCGATTAAAAAAATCAACTCTATGAGCTGTTACAAAAACCTGTTGCCGCTACACTGATATTATATAGATTACTGATAGTAATAGGTTAAATATTAATTTTTGAAAAAAACAAATTCAGGTTAACCATGAGCCAAAAAAATAATTCCGGTAAGAAATAATAACCGCCAAAGTTTTTAGCAACTAGTATGACTGAGATTAGATACAGGTACGACGTGATATGTTTATCTAAAATCACCGCATCTAAAACAAAACTAAAGCCCAAAACGATTTAGTGAGGCTTTTAGGTAACATAATAAACGCAACTTGATTTACGGCGGTCAATGTTTCGGTCACGAATCGATAAGCCGTCGCCGTAAGCCGATCGGATTTCTTGTAATTGGCGGCTTTTGTGATCCAATTTTTAAAACCCAGTGGTTGCTTTGAAAAATGACACTTTTAGTTCATATAAAAACAACGTACAGTCGCGGTCTGAAAATGTTTACTATCTTATGGTTCATAATTGCATGCACACATCTGTGTCAGAATAATTTGATTGGGCATAGATTTTTAACATGTATCGGTCGCTGCTACCGAACAATGGATACATAGGATAGAATCTTTTTTAATATTTTTTATTAAGATGTCACTTAAATGTCACAAATGCGATGAATAAAAGTTCATTATATACTCCTTTGTGTTGAGTTCGATGCTTGATAACTTATGATAACTTTGAAGCTAATAAATACTGTCTTCTGTGTTTCCTCGTGATTATAATATGGGGCTCTTTAAAGGGAGGATAAACACATTTATCTCAAAAACCGGCAACGCATTGGCGGTTTCACTGATGCTTCAAATGTTCATGGGCGGCGGAGTATCGTGATTTTACAAATAAAAAGCGGCTATAGCTCAGTGATTTAGACACCCGGCTTTCTATTCGAATGGTTGAGGGTTTGATCCCCGGGCACGCACATGTTCTGTGTGCGTTTTAAGAAATTAAATATTACTTGCCTTAACGGTGAAGGAAAACATCGTGAGAAAACCTGCATGCCCTAGAGTTCGTCGTAGTGTTCTCAAACATGTGTGACGTCTACCAATCCACACTTGCCCAGCCTTGTGGACTATGACTAAACCCTTATCATTCTGAGAGGAGACTTGTTTTCAGTAGTGGGATGACAATGGACAATGGGCTTACAGATAACGGTAACCTAATTTACGACAGTCATGTTCCATGTCATCCAATTTATTGCTCTATCAGCTGACGCAAACTACGCAGATATTAATCGTTTTCATTAGGGTTATCGTGTTCTAAATGGACATGTATATAATCTGTTAATTCAAAATTCAGAAGGAAATGTGTAAAATAATACCACACACATTTTCTAGGAATTATAATAAATATCCTATACCGCAATTTGTGGATGATTAAAGTATTTCTGGGTAGTTAAAAAAAACGCCACAGCCAGCTGCTATCCCGCCACGGCCTCCTTTAACCTTTTTTTTTTTTTTAACGTTGGGAAATGCGTTTAGGCATCCCGCCCATGAAAAGGGCGGGTATGTGGGACTCATTGGCTCTTGCCAAAATACCCACTAAAACCCAACGGATCCAGCCGCGCTTAGTTGGGAAGCCCCAGGTTCACTCAGTGGCATTTCTACTGTGGCTTTCCAAACGTTTATCCTCCTTTAACGGTGCGGGGGGGAGCAGGCGCGCATATTGGCGCCTTCGTCGCTCAGCTTAGTGACATGACGCTTTCGCAGAAGGCCACCACTTCATTCCAACAACTCTCGCTGCCGAGCATGGCGTTAACCACTCTCGACAACGAGAGGTCCGTCCCCACGATGTGCATCAATGGGTGCCGCTATGGTCCCCACGCTGCGCACTCTACCCATGTGTGAAATGCCGTGTCTTCAGTCGCCCCACACTCATGGCAGGCTGGCGTCTGTTCTCGTCTCGCAATCTGATGGAGATACTTACCGAAACAACCATGTCCGGTAAGCATCTGCGTCAGATCATACGTCAGCTTCCCGTGCCGTCGCTTGACCCATCTTTCAAGGTTAGGCCGGATCGCCTCCACCGTCCAGGTGCCAGCAGCGGGAGACTGTAGGTCCACATCCCACCTGCCAATCACTGCCGCGTTAGCCAGGGCCCTAATCCGCTCTGACTCCTCTGCTCCCAGTTGCTCTCCTCGTGACCTAGCGTCCGTCCTGTATTGGTACACTTCGGCAAGCACCTCAGCCTGAAGCTCCCACGGAGGATCTCCCGCCAGGACTGTGGCGGCTGTCCATGACACTGTACTATACCCTCGAATCGCACGGACTGCAATGATTTTTTGCGGTCTGCGAAGTAGGGTCTTATTTTGTGCTGTTAAGCCATGTACCCATATGGGCGCTCCGTACAGTGCCATACTCCGTACTATTCCGACGTACAGTCGCCGGCAGACTGAATCCGGCCCACTGACATTTGGTAGGAGCCTACCGAGAGCAGCGGCGGCATTTACCGGTTTTGGTGCCAGTCGTTGGAAGTGAGCACCAAAGTTCTATCGACCGTCCAGCATAAGGCCCAGGTATTTTATATAGGGCTTTATTTCTACCGTTGTGCCCCGTATGGTGATATGTGCACCTCGAGGTGGTCCCCTGCGTGGGCCATGGAACAAGAGAGCCTCTATTTTGGAGACAGAGACTCTCAAGCCCAACCTCCCGATCCTGTCCACCACCAGCGATGTAGCGGCAGTGGCTAGACGTGCCGCTTCCTCGAATGTTTTCTCGCGAGCCGTTACGAGGGTGTCGTCTGCATAACAGAGCACCTTCGTCCCCGTGAGCATCGGGCTCCGCAGCAGCCAATCAAACCCGATGTTCCACAGGACTGGCCCCAGGACCGACCCCTGCAGCACCCCTCTGCAGACACGACGCCGGAACATTTGTCCGTCCCTCTCCCACATGACCTCCCTACCCTGGAGATATGCCTCCAACAGCCTCCGGAGATATAAAGGCACTTCATGATATCGAAGCGCCTCAAGGAAATGCTCAAACGGCACACTATTGAAGGCATTCTCGTCGTCCAGCGAGACAGCGAGAACCACATCCCCTTCGTCCACTGCCTCCGTGGTCAGTCTCTTTAATGCGCTCAAGGCGTCTAAGGTTGAGCGCCTCGCCCTGAAGCCAAACTGTGCATCAGAGAGGTCCCTACCCCCCGCTTCAAGACGTTCAGTTAGCCGGGCAGCAAGAATCTTTTCAAAAACTTTACCCAACTCACTTATCAGGACTATTGGTCTATAAGCATTTAGGGAATCCGGCAAGCGGCCATCTTTACGCAGGAGGCACAGCCTTCCATCTTTCCAGATCTTCGTAAAGTGTCCCACGAGTAGGCACTTGTCGAAAAGTTCCCGGATAACTCCTCTAAGGCTCTTCATGGCGATGTACAGCACTTTCCCCGGGATACCGTCAGGTCCAGGTGCCGTTTTCCTGTCCCGTAGGCGGTCGAGGGCGAGGTCCATTTCCTCCTCCGTAACAGGGGGGACGTTGATTGCGCCCTGGTCCATTGGTACGGAGGACATCGTCGGTGGTGTGTGTCTCTCGGGGTCCGGGAACAGTTCTCCCACTAGTTGCAGCAAGAAATTCGGCTGCAGGGTCTCCGTCAAAGGGGCACCCCGGGTACGCAATTTGTTCCTCGCCATGCGATAGGGCCGCCCCCAAGGGTCCCGATTTAACCCCTGCAAGAGCTCTTCGCGGGCTATTTCTTTCGCCTGGCAGATGGCCGTCCGGAGGGTTTTTCTCGCTAGGCGATATTCACATCGCAAACGAGCTTCCCGTTCGGGATTCAAACCACTCCGCCTGCGGGTCCTGACATACTCCCGGCGAGCTCTGTTGCAGATCGCCCTGAGATCGGCAATTTCAGGTGTCCACCAGTACACGTGACGACGCGGAGGCCTCCTTCGTGCGCGCGGCATAGACGCGTCACAGATTTCCGTAAGGGGGTCACGCATACGGGCCGCGAGGCTGTCCACGCTGTCATTTCCGATATGTCCAGAAGAAGACCAACGCTGGACTATAGCGGCCTCTTTGGCTAGTTTTTTGTCAAGTTGGGTAAGACACCAGCGCGGAAACCGACTTGGTCCCCCGAGAGATCCGGTTTGCCCTTGAGAGGTGGAGATCTCAAACCGGATATAATTGTGATCCGAAAGAGTCTCCACTCCCTCTTCTACCCTCCACTCGAAGACCCTGTTGGCGACTGCTGGAGTTGCAAACGAGAGATCCACTACTGACCCCCCCTGCTGACGCACACAAGTTTGCACCGTTCCTCTGTTAAGAAGGGACAGACCAGCTAGTACAGCCCATTCCTGTAATGTCCTTTCCCTCGCATCAGTGGTACGGTTCCCCAGCGACCGGATCTTGGCGTTAAAGTCGCCCAGTACTATGACGAGCCCGGTTCTCGACTGTCTGTTGATAGCTGCCCTAACGGAGTCGAGAAAGATTTCAAACTCCGACAGACTACGATTGGGCGAAAAATATGCTCCCACAATGACGAATTCCCCCCACTTCGCTACCACAAATCCTGAACCTCTTTCTAGAGCTGAAAGTTCGGGGCCGGCGCTTCTGCCAGTCAGGACCGCCACCGAGCCGTCTAAGTCTCCCACCCAGTGAGATTGGTGTGCGGGGATGTAATAAGGCTCACAAGCCACGGCCAAGTCTATGAGCCTCCTTTAACCTAACTCAACTTCAATGGTTGGGTGGTGCAATTTTAAGCATTTCCTAAAAATAAATCGTTTACACAGTTCCTAAATTGACTCGTCATTGTTGATTGCTTACATTTCCTTAGAAGTTTGTATAATTCCCAATCTCTATACTTTTCCGATAACATAAACAATCAATATCTGCTTTGGCTTGTGGTTGGTAATGTAAGTTGTGAACGTTTTCAAACTCAGGAAGCGATTACAAGCGATAAGGCAAGGTGTTATCAATATAGCTTATGGAATATGGAGGCATTATCTCTAACCCATATTCAGAAGCACTTTGGTGGGATTGGAATTTGAGCTAACGACCCAAGCAATATACTTAACCTGAATATGAGTGATTTTTTTTGGCACTCATGATTAGTTTTGGTACTTTGAACACCAAAACTCATTTTCAAATCTGAACGCCTGAATCCCGACGCAGTAGCTTGAGCATATTATTTAAGCATGCAGATTTTTGGACAAAAAAATATCCGTAGTGTATTTTCGCCCTTAGTTTGCATTATACGAGTATATGACCGGTTTCTTCAAGAAATGGTCCAAACTTACGTTTGAATTCAAAAAAACTTATCCACTCGGACTAAACTGCGGGCAAAACCTAGTTATCTTAATAAAACTACTTGCCCTCTAAAGGATTAATGAGCCTCCTGAACAATTCTCTATCGGAACATTTTCGCTTAACTTTCCATGTGTGCAAAAGTCAAAATTTGTAGATTGAAACAACTATAGCGAGAGACCCGGAATTAAGCTGGATGTGAAAAATTTTCAGAGTACCCCAGGGGTTCTCGAAAACTATCGGTCGAAAAGTCCTGAAAATTAAAATGTTATCGTGGGCCATTGGGTGAATCGGTGAAAAAGGCGGCCATCAAGATGAAATTTATCGCTATTTTGATCAGCCTTCATTGGATTTTATATTAGATGGCATGTCCAAACTTATTTTATTTTCAAAAGTCTTATAAATTCGATAAAAAATTGTGAAAAGTTAGGAATTCAAAATTGGTGCAAATGGCGCCGATAAAATGCGAAAAAAGAACGTCTAAAAAGACAATGAGTCATGCGCGGGCCATTTTAGTGGTCCGCGCAGCCAAGCAACATGCTACTCGTATAGTAGTTCTATACAGTGCGTACACTGTTATTTGTTCTTCGCTGTTCACTGATTACGTTTCACGGGCTTGTGAATATTGTTAGTGACGCGTGTCTCATAGACTTTATTGAAGCAGGCAAGGAGTTAACTTGTTTACTCCTACTTACACATGCCGGCACAGACTGACGCTTAATTAATTGGTTTCAGTCTTACAAAAATGAGCATCATAACATAATCGAATAATCGCTAAGCTAAGTTATACAGTGACTTGTTATTAGAACATAGATATTTTTGGGCCGAGACGCGAGGACCCAGCCTGGAAAAATTGTAATTACGTAACAAAAACCGTTAAACTCTCTGTTTCTCTACCTATAATATAGATGGAGATAGGCACAGAGTACCTGTATTAACTTAATTAAATTTCAAGAATCTCGTCGTGCTCAGTCGAAAAAAAGCTGCACCGTAAGCAAAAGTCGCAGACTTATCTCTTCATCCCACCAACTTACGGAATTTGCAAATTCGACTAGAAGAAATAATAATTGTTTTCATAGAATACCTACCTACCTAGTGAAAGTTACTGTGTTCTGGCTTGTTGCTGCTAATTAATATCCGAGCCGAAACGAGGCAAACAGAAAAAACGTATACAGAAGCTTATCGTTAGCCTCTTCGACTATCCAGGGTCCATTCACACTGGCATTGAAGCTAATAGAAATGACGAACTAAAATTTTCCATAGCATTTTGATCTCTATCTCCAGAACAGAATGCACAAATTAGATTCCACTCTGTGTCAGTGTTAATCGATCCTAAGGCTCCTGAGACTTGAAAGCAACAAAACTTGTCCACTTGACTCCGAAATAAACCCGAGTTGAGTTGAGGCAGGTTATGGAAACGTCTTCAGTTTGAATTGACGCAGGTTTTCTTTGGTGGACACAAAGCTCAGATTCAGTGGTCTTATTACGTAAAAATTATTGCTTCCCAGCTTATGCCCGCGACATTGTCCACGTAGATTGAGGTTCCCGCGGAAACTCTTTTTCTTCCGGAATAAAAATTACCTGTGTTATTCCAGACTGTAATCTATCTCCGTGCCAAATTTCATCATAATGCACATCCATCGATACATCCATCCTTCCATACATCCATCCATCCATCCAAACTTTCGCGTTTATATTATTAGTAATTAGTATAGATGTGTAACAATGGCTATCACCTCTGATAAAATTATTAATCTACACTATTCCGCTATAGCCCAAATTCCATACAGCAACAACAATACCATAAATTCAGCCAATCTCAACAATCAAGATTGTAACAATGATTAATGCAGGTTTAACATAATAGCGCTACGGATGTTCTTATCATAACATATTTGATGAAAGCTCCACTATGCCATCCTGTCCACTATATATTTCCTCGAAAAAAAGGATCTCAACTTATATTGTAAAAGTTTTTCTGTTGACACTTTTTCACGGCCCTGCATCAGTTACGCCGATTTTTACGAAACTTTGATCAATCAATCAATTATTTATTTATTCAAATTAGGTACACTGTAGGTAGGTACACTTATTGACGTCAATCAATCAATCAAATAAATACTATAAATGCGAAAGTTTGGATGGATGGATGTATGGATGTATGGATGTTTGTTACTCAATCACGCGCCAACGGCTGAACAGATCTGGCTGAAATTTGGCACAGAGATATAATATAGTCTGGAATAGCACATAGGCTACTTTTTATCCCGGAAAATTAAGGAGTTCCCGTGGGAACCAAAAAACCTCAATCCACGCGGACGTAGTCGCGGGCATAAGCTAGTTCCTTATAAAACAGTAGATTGTACACAGATTGTTTGAATATCGGAACATAGGCCATTCCCTAGGAAAATTAGATTGTTTCTACGAGTTTTTAGAAACCCGAAATTTGCCTGGGCGTCATCCTAGTCACATATTATTATGAAATCGGAGATAGTATACTTATGACGATTATGCGCCGTTTATCAGGATAAACTCCTGTTATTATCAGTATTCCTATTGGAAATTATGTAGATCCATACAATAAAGTTACGTAAATCCATACAATAAAGTCCCACAAGGGGCTCCGAACTAAAATGGTTTACCCTTAGAGTTTGGATTTATGCTATTTGTGCCGCCCAGACGAAGCCACAGGCTATTCATGTATTAATTAGGCCTGGGACTAAGCGGTTCACTGAAACTAATAGTCACTTACTGTTGCCTAAGCTCAAGGAGGCTTACATGGGTTGGGAAGGTCAGATAACCATCGTTTCATATAAAAACGGGTAGACTTATTGAATTCATAGTAGGGGCTGTCTCTTGCGGGGATACCTGTGTCTAATATCCCTTTTTGTATGTATATTCTTTAATGCACACCAAAAACACACAAGAAAAATTTATACTAAAAAAACTTAATTTGTATGTACAATAAAGCGGTCTTATCGCTTAGTAGGAGAAAGTGAGCAAGTGGACAGTGGTGAATAAACTGAAATAGGTACTTATAGATATCTATATTATATACATAAACTAACCAATTTTATAAAATAATAAGATATTAATGCACTAAATACATTATACAAAATAAATAAAATAAACTTACGTAAGATTACATTTCATAAAAAATATATACAACAATTTACACATGTATTGATCAGATAATGAGCAATATAAGCGGAGCAGAGGGTACAGTTCATCATTATGACATTTCAGATCACAATACGGCTCAGATGCTTAGCTTCTTACTTAATCATAAACAGCATAACAAATTAGCAATGTACATTTATAAACGCAACTATAGTCACTATAATATTAATAAGTTTAAAAATTATCTTTCTAGTTTAACCTTCAACGAAGTGTTTAATGAGACCGACATTCATAAAGCCTTTCACGAGTTTCATGACATACTCACTTTACTTTATAAACTGTGTTTCCCCAAAGTTAGAATAAAAATTCCCCAAAAGTCTGATCGACCAAAATGGATCACCAAAGGTCTTCGTGCCAGTTGTGCAACTAAAAGGACGCTAAGATATCTATATTGCACATAGACAAAGATGGCAACAGTCATGAAAAAAAGCATAAATATAACAGCTACACAAAGTTATTAAAAAAATGTATTACTACGGCCCAAAAATTAACCAATACTAACTATATTAAAAACAGCAACAATATTTGTAAGGCCACCTGGAAAGTCATAAAAACTGAGAACAATAACATGACTAACAATAACTTCATAGATTCAATAGTGATAAACAACGTTGAAATAACTGACGCCAAAAAAATCGCCAATGAATATAATAAACATTTGATAACAATAACGAATAACAGTAACTGTAAAGTAAACAATGCTTCCCATCCCCAACATAAAATAAGTCAAAATAAATCCGGGGATAGCATATTTCTCAGACCATTGCTACAAAAAGAAGTAGTAAAATTAATACAATCGTTGAGAAACACTAAATCAGAAGGATATGACGAAATCTCAACAAATATCATAAAAAGCTGTAAAAATGAATTAGCACCAGTACTGACATATTTAATAAATTTATCACTTGAAAGCGGACAATTTCCCAAAGATCTTAAAATATCGATTGTTAAACCACTTTTTAAGAAAGGTGATAGAAAAGAACTTAATAATTATCGCCCTATCACTCTAGTGCCAATCATTTCAAAGATTTTTGAAAAAGCAATTCATGAACAATTTGTGAACTTCCTATCAAAGCACAATATTATAAGAAAAGAACAATATGGCTTTCAAAAAAGTAAATCAACCACGCTAGCAGCTTTTGATCTTGCGCGTGAAGTGTACAAAAATATTGACCTAAGAAGACCTACTTCTGTCATTTTCTTCGATATGACGAAGGCATTTGACTTTGTGTCGCACAATATTTTGCTATACAAATTAGAAAAAAACGGGATTAGAGGTCCTGCACTAGACTGGCTAAAATCGTATTTAAGTGACCGTATACAATACGTCGAAATAAATGCAATCGATGAAACTGGCACGATAATGGCACATACATCCGACTTAAAGCACAACCGGTGTGGCGTGCCCCAAGGGAGTATTCTAGGGCCATTATTGTTTTTAATATATATTAATGACTTACCTATGGCGGTGCAAAATAATTGTTTTTTATTTGCTGACGACATCTCAATAATAGTGACATCTAATAATTATCATGCAATTGACGAATATGAATTGAATATTAACAATGAGATTACAAATGTAGTAAACTGGTTAGAAACTAATAATTTACAAATTGACCTTAGTAAAACATCATATATGCAATTTTGTATTAGTAGTCGTAAGTCTCAGCCGAAACTTAATATCAAATATAATGGTACTTCGATAAAGCAATCTCAAGTTATTAAGTTCCTGGGCATACAGTTAGACCAAAACCTAACCTGGAAGGATCATATTAGTATGGTATGCCTCAAAATAAACCGTTACGTATATGTTTTGCGTCGTTTGCGTAAAGTAGCGCTACCTGGTACAGTTTTCGCAGCCTACCATAGTTATGTTTCTTCTGTCCTTCGTTATGGACTCATACTATGGGGTAATTCAGTCGACATGGATAAAGCATTCATAGCACAGAAAAAATGCATACGAGCAATGACAGGGACGACTTTTTTGGACTCTTGCAAACCTCAATTCCAAAAATTACGTATTCTGCCCCTGCCATGTCTTTACATTTTTGAAATCTGTGTTTTTGTAAAAAGCCATCAAAACTTATTCACAAAGGCATATGAAATCTACCCTAGAAATAGCAGAAATCATGATCGTCTTGTCTTAACACACGCTCCACAGAGCTGCCACTACATTAAGAGCGTTGACTCAATGTGCATAAAAATATACAACAAATTACCTACGGAACTAAAAAAATTAACAATTTTGCGTATTAAAAACGAACTGTTTAAGTGGCTCCTGAATAAATGCTTTTATTCTTTAAATGACTACCTGTGCATATAATGCTGGGTTTTGGTTGTGACATGTAAATTTATGGCTTTTAATAATTAATTTTGTTTTTGTGTTTTGTTTTGATTTTTGACATCTGATTAACATTTCACTGTAAGTTCCGTTTAATTAATTATGTTTTTTTGATTGGGATAAGTTTCGATCAATTTGACATGTTAAGTATTAATAGATCATTAGATACTTTTATAAGATCATTGAGATTGTATAATCTGGATTTACGTTGACATTCTCCACTGTTTTTATGGGTTAATGTAATGTCATGTACCTTTAGTCTTTTTATGTAAAAAAAAAATTCAGTTAGCTATTTAAAAAATCAATCTGTACTGCCATGTGATTGTACAAAAATTTTGCATGCCCATCGTATGGCGGATTGTAGATGGTAAAAATTTGTAATTAAGACCTGTAATGTATCTACCTGCAATCAAGCAAATAAACTATTATGATTATGATTTCCCAGTATGTGATAAATTAGATGTTGCCCACGACTAAATCTGAATGATCTTAGATTTACTACCCACCCCACGGGTCATTTATTCCCTATCAATCAAGCTGATAGTTCTCAAAAAGGTTACAGACATAACGACATACAGACAAGGCATACACATTTTTGCATGAAAGTATTCTTAAGTTATTTTGAACTAACACGGAAACAATACAATTTCCTAATATTGATTTGCCTATGAATAGATATATTATATTTTCGTACCACTTGCTCAAAAAAGTGACATTCTAGGCCACAAAAAGCGAACATAACAATAGTCATTTTTAATCTGTTAAAAACAGGGAAATAAAATTGTACTGAATTTCATTCATCCTAGTCTAGGGGGAGAATGATATTTAAATTTGGAATACTTACCGAAATTTATGTGAACTACATCTGTGTTTACACCATTGAGTTTGTATATAAAGCATTATACATCTTTTTGAAAAAGGAATACGCATTTATTATGCAGTTATGATTATTAAATAAAATTACATAAACCGACGAGGCCGTAAGAGCTTGATGCCTTTGCTTTTCCGACAAAAAATATTAGTCTAGGAATTTGCCGCGTTTTTGTTTTCTTCAAATACATAAACGTTAAGTTTATTTTAATTTATTTTTATAAATAAGTTAATGTTCTAAAAATACGTTACGATGTTAAATCAAAGCGACAGTGACAGTGAATTGTCGGATTCCATCAGTGCAAACGCTGCCGCAATTATAAATAATTTGCTTCCAACAAAATCCAAGAAAATTATTTAAAAACTTATGAAGAATTTTCAATCATTATTTTTAATAAATGCTTATCTTATATTATAATTGTGTTAATTTTTTCGCAAATGGTACGAAAAGTACAGTATTTTCCTCGGTGATAAAGCTGTCTTAGTCTTGGGTGAACTTAAATCGTCACCTGCGACAGAAGACACTGCTTTATCCCCTTGGTTAATAATCTACTATTTGAGGTCATATTTAAAATCAAAGTAATATTTTTCACTTTATAGTAGTACCTAACTACAACTAGCTGAATCGTCGCGACTTCGCAAAAGTTTTTAACCGCTCCTGTAAATTCAGAAAAGTAGTTAAAAGTCTAATATTAAACTCATCTTTAAAGATTAATTGTTTGTAGCTGTGTTTATTCTACCAAGCTTCCTCGTGAAATGCAAAATATTATACGAATTATGGTGAAAACCGCACAGAGAAGTTTTCAGACAAACCTGCCACGGAGTAACACAAATAAACGCAGACAATGAATTTGTTTTACCATTTAGATATTGTGAGACATACTTGTAGAGAAGTGAAGCACACGGTCTCATTTGTCTTTATAAAACGCTAATCCTGCTCACCTCAAAACGCGCTCAGGGTGGTTACTACCATCTAAAGCAGTGTTATTTCATAATGGCAGTTTTACCTCACGTACCTTGACGTCTCTAAAATAAGGATTACAATTTTAAAACACAAAGTTCAAAATATTAAAACAATATGGCTTCAAGCGATGTTAATATACCCCCTTTACAACAATACGTCTCTAATACTTTCACTTGCGGTGATATCCTAGTGGTTTAGATGTCGTCGGATTTGGGTGGTCAGCGGTTCGAAATTCGGGCTCACATTTCTAAAATTTCAATCAAAATCGGTTCATAAAGTGTAGCAGACAGACAGACACACTTCCGCATGTACAATATTAATATGGAAGCATGGATTCATAAAAGGATTAAGTGACTAATTATGATGTAATCAATTAACTTAATAGGATGGTGCGAGTACTTAATGGCACCTTATAACAGTAAGCGTGATAACACTTCGTTACAAAATTCCACGTGTAAAAGTATCTAGAAAATGCAGTTCCATTAAATCCCCGCCCGGGTAACTTTGCTATTAGCTTTAAGGTGCTATAACCTCGCCTGATCGGTAATAGCATTTAACTTACACGCGGTATTTTCCTCGATACAAACTTTTCTAAAACCTTTCTTTTCGATTTCTTGCGGCTTCTGTGGCGCAAAAGTGTAAGCTCGAAGATTTAAATCCGAGGCCGTTATTTAGCGTTCCGGTACGATGCCGTGTAGGTATGGTTTTAGTATACCTTACCTCTAACAGCTGTTAGCCCGCTTCCATCTTAGAACGCATCATCACTTGCCATCAGGTGATATCGCAATCGAGGGCTAATTTGTAGTGGAATAAAAAAATAACAAATTACCCTAGTCGGGAATCGTACACTGTATCTCCCACTTAAAAGGCAACCAAACAAATACATCGCCAGCGAGATAAGAACTTTTTGTAAAAAAAAGGTTCTATTCTAAGCTTTAAAAAAGAGATTAGATCAATTATAAATGGTCAGAGCCTTAGGACATGGAATAACTGTAAAATTATAATGCTTCTACGTGACTCCGTAGAACTTGCAAGAGCGTCGTAGACTTAAGCTACGTGTTAGCTACGCGGTAATCCGAGACGTGACCGAGGCAATTTTATGTAGCTATACACGCAATTTAGTTAGTTTAATAACTTAAAATAGGAATAGTATGATATTTTTCATCTCGTTAACTTTGATGGAATTCTAACGTGGAAATGCAATATCGTCAGAGTTTTTACGAGTACTTATAAAATCTACTTTAGCTGGAGATATTAAAACTCAAATTATTTGCTTAGTTTAAAAATAAAGTTTATGATATTTCATACTTACTTTTGACAATTATAAAGACAAAGATAAAGTAGCAATCTTACGCGGTTACACCGAATGCCGCGCATATTAAATTCGTAGGTATACCTAGTCCTCAAGTCCTTTAGGGCGCGGCAGAATTGTCCTGCAAACGTCGCGTGTTGCCGCCGCGCACTTATCCTATCAACAAGGACACACCTTATTACGTCTTGTTCTCTACCAGAAAGAAAATTCTAGATAGATAGATAGATAAATACTTTATTGCACACATGAAAGAAGAAGAATACAGAGTAAAAGTAACTATAACTAGGAATGCAAAGGCGGCCTTATTGCTTACTGAGCAATCTCTACCAGGCAACCTTTGGTGAGAGGATTGAACGAGATGTGTAGGGTAGTGTGGCACAATAGAATACACGTTATTATTATTAGTTGAGTAAATAATATAAACATACTAGACACAATATATATTTATACATTACAAAATAAATAAATATAAATAACAATATATATTATACATAAACATAAATAAATAGTGCTTACATACATACATAAATTACACAAACCTATTATATAAATAATATTACATAAGCATAGTAATGAATTACGATAGAAATAATATAATTATTTAGTTATCATGGCACGACTTGGGGAAATATTCTTTGATACTTTTTTTTTAAAAAACTGAGAAGAACAGGTAAGAAACTCAACAGTTACTCTTTTCAATAACAAAGTATTACAAAATTGCATGTAAAAAGTAACAATTGCATAATATCATACTTCACTTTATTACCTACTACCTATAATATGTTTCTTCTTACCCCAACTTTTCTCTTTATATTGTACGCACTGTGATTTCAACCCTGTCCCCACTACCAAAGGTTAACTGGAAGAGAATACCTCTAGGTATTAAGTTCGCTTTTGTGCATTGTAATCTACTTATAAGCAAGGAAGAATTTAAAACAAAAACAAATAAATTTAACATGCTATATTGCACTGTTTTGTAAGCCGGTGGATTAATTTGTACTGGGAACCAGACAAATGGTGTATGTGTAGGGCAGAAACCCGTTAATAAAATTACTATGTTATTATGTTCAACCAATATCAATTTACACTATGTTATTGAGTCATAAAATGGGTCACGCACAAATGGTAGTGCCACAGTCTTGGATGATTGTTTGTTTTTATTGTTACCTTTATGTGGGGATGACTTTGATTTTAACGCGCCACCTGTGTTACCCGCAGGCTTGTTTAGAGACAACGACTTTGGTGCGATAATATAATACAAACACAAATATAGAATAACTAGCTGATGCTCGCGACTTCGTCCGCGTGGTTTAAGTATTTTTTAATTTCCGTGGGAATTCCTTAATTTTCCGGGATAAAAAGTAGCCTATGTCACTTTCCACATCACGTCTTCAATTATACCCATGCCAAAAATCACGTCGATTTGTTGCTCCGTTGCGGCGGCGTGATTGAAGGACAAACCAACAAACAAACACACTTTCGCATTTATAATATTAGTATGATTCTCTATGTATGAGTATCTATGATACTCTGGACATGATAATATGCTTTTCTTGTTTTTAATACCTACTTGGATATCGGTAGTGATGAGTATGATCATTATAATAAAATCAGATCTAATCGAATACCAGTAGGTACAACCATTAGTGTTTCATGAAAAGAGTTCGCACGCATTTCCAATGCCTAATAAAACTTTCCGTACGATGTTACATCTATTACGCGGAAATACACTACGGACAAAAAAAATGTCTGGTGCTGCACAGTCTACCGCAATACGACGAAACGTGTTTCCTATACTATGCGGGCTCTTCACGTTCAGAAATGAAAGCTGCATGGCGTGAAACTGCGTGTCAACCAGTGCTGCGGCCATAAACACAACGTAAACAAACTCGCAAAAAGGATATTGCGATTAGTCCTCATCGTATCGTTGTCGTTAGAGGAAAACTGCCATTTGCTAAATGTATGCAATACAAGTAATAAAATTAAAAATTTTAAAAAAACCCACAACGAAATGCAGAGCTCCATTATACCTTTGACCTTTATAACTTTGAAACAACAATTAGAACTTAGCAAACGTATAGATTACATAATATCTAAAACACAAAACTGCATCTTGGACAGCTCAGTAGTTTTTTTGATCAGCGTGGTGGACTATGGCTTTTTCAAATGGACAAATCAAAAGAGTCCAAACGCGAAGAGTATACGATGAGAATTTAAGGAGTTCCCATGATCGCCTCCTGACTCCATCATGATACCCTGGGCAGCATCCAGGTACAAGCTAAATATATCTAAAACAAAAAGCCCGCATCTAAATCAGCACAGTAGTTTTTGAGAAAAATGGTAACATATTGAAAAATTAAAATCATAGACTACAGCTCAGCTTTGTTGTCTATGGTCCTAAAATATATCTAAGAACCTTCTCACAAGCTATACACATCTAATGAAAAAAACCGCATTTCCATCGGCCCAGTACTTTTTGTTAAAAATGGTAACATATCAAAATATTAAAATCATAGAGACTGCTCAGCTTGGTTGTCTATGGTCCTAAAATATATCTAAGAACCTTCTCTCAAGCTATATATATCTAACTAGTATTTCGCCCTGTGCGCGAGCTGCTAAAGCAGCTCACGGGTTGTGGTTAGACTTACAAGTAGTACAGATTTTACTGTACTAAACTGAATTCATTTATTATGGTGATAACAAAATAAATAAAAATGGCGCTGATTTTTTAAAACTTTGGTAACAGTTTCCTGTTTCGTAACCCCAGGGAGTCCTAAATATCGATTTTGAACGAAATTGGTCAATTAACAAAGAATTTCAAAATGGCGCTGATTTTCTAAAATTTTGGTAACAGTTTCCTGTTTTGTGACCCCAGGGAGCCCTAAATATCGATTTTGAACGAAATCGGTCAATTAACACAGAATTTCAAAATGGCGCTGATTTTTTAAAATTTTGGTACCAGTTTCCTGTTTTGTGACCCCAGGGAGCCCTAAATATCGATTTTGAACGAAATCGGTCAATTAACAAAGAATTTCAAAATGGCGCTGATTTTTTTAAATTTTGGTACCAGTTTCCTGTTTTGTAATCCCACGAAGCCCTAAATATCGATTTTGAACAAAATCGGTTAATTAACAAAGAATTTCAAAATGGCGCTGTTTTATTAAAGTTTGGTAACAGTTTCCGGTTTTGTAACCCCAGGGAGTCCTAAATATCGATTTTGAACGAAATCGATCAATTAACAAAGAATTTCAAAATGGCGCCTGATTTTTTTAAATTTTGGTACCAGTTTCCTGTTTTGTGACCCCAGGGAGCCCTAAATATAGATTTTGAACGAAATCGGTCAATTAACAAAGAATTTCAAAATGACGCTGATTTTTTTAAAATTTTGGTACCAGTTTCCTGTTTTGTAATCCCACGAAGCCCTAAATATCGATTTTGAACAAAATCGGTTAATTAACAAAGAATTTCAAAATGGCGCTTTTTTTTTAAAGTTTGGTAACAGTTTCCTGTTTTGTAACCCCAGGGAGTCCTAAATATCGATTTTGAACGAAATCGATCAATTAACAAAGAATTTCAAAATGTCGCTGATTTTTTTTAATTTTGGTACCAGTTTCCTGTTTTGTGACCCCAGGGAGCCCTAAATATAGATTTTGAACGAAATCGGTCAATTAACAAAGAATTTCAAAATGGCGCTGATTTTCTAAAATTTTGGTTACAGTTTCCTGTTTTGTGACCCCAGGGAGCCCTAAATATCGATTTTGAACGAAATCGGTCAATTAACACAGAATTTCAAAATGGCGCTGATTTTTTAAAATTTTGGTGCCAGTTTCCTGTTTTGTGACCCCAGGGAGCCCTAAATATCGATTTTGAACGAAATCGGTCAATTAACAAAGAATTTCAAAATGGCGCTGATTTTTTTAAAATTTTGGTACCAGTTTCCTGTTTTGTAACCCCAGGGAGTCCTAAATATCGATTTTGAACGAAATCGATCAATTAACAAAGAATTTCAAAATGGCGCTGATTTTTTTAAATTTTGGTACCAGTTTCCTGTTTTGTGACCCCAGGGAGCCCTAAATATAGATTTTGAACGAAATCGGTCAATTAACAAAGAATTTCAAAATGGCGCTGATTTTTTAAAATTTTGGTACCAGTTTCCTGTTTTGTAATCGCACGAAGTCCTAAATGCAATAAACCGCATCTCAATCGGCCCAGTACTTTTTGTGAAAAATGGTAACAGTGGTTGAAAAATTAAGATCATAGACTACAGCTCAGCTTTGTTGTCTATGGTCCTAAAATATATTTAAGAACCTTCTCACAAGCTATACACATCTAATGCAAAAAACCGCATCTCAATCGGCCCAGTACTTTTTGTGAAAAATGGTAACATATTGAAAAAATAAAATCATAGACTACAGCTCAGCTTTGTTGTCTATGGTCCTAAAATATATCTAAGAACCTTCTCACAAGCTAAACATATCTAATGCAAAAAACCGCATCTCAATCGGCCCAGTACTTTTTGTGAAAATTTTTAACACATAGAAAAATTAAGATCATAGACTACAGCTCAGCTTTGTTGTCTATGGTCCTAAAATATATCTACGAACCTTCTCACAAGCTATACACATCTAATGCAAAAAACCGCATCTCAATCGGCCCAGTAGTTTTTGTGAAAAATGGTAACATGTTGAAATATTAAAATCATAGACTACAGCTCAGCTTGGTTGTCTATGGTCCTAAAATATATCTAAAAACCTTCACACAAGCTATACGTATCTAATGCAAAAAACCGCATCTCAATCGGCCCAGTACCTTTTGAGAAAAATGGTGACAAAAAAGTGCACAAACAAACAAACAAACAAACAAACAAACAAACACACAACCTCTTAGGGCAAACACATATACCGTCTCCGCTTCGTCGAGGGTAAAAACCGGGTCACGAGAGCGTTATCACCACTAATGGTGTTTCCGTTGCTATAATCAATTAAGCGCAAACGTCGTCATTAATCAAGATAGTCTAGCAAAAGACTCGTTCGTGGAAGGCGTTTAATTGAAAAAAACAGGCGCCCCTTTTGTAGGAAAAACGAAGCATTGCGAGGCTATTGGTTATTCATGGAACGTCTTATTCAAAAACTCAATGCGCACTTCGCCTTAAGTTAACTTTTTACCGCTTTCTTAAGATTTTTTCTATTCACTGTGGTTTCAAACTTTTTAATGAATAGATGAAAGCAAAAGAGCCGTCAAATTCACAAATGTTTCGTCAATTTGTCAGCAGATTTATTCAAACTAACATACTTACCTACAGTCAACGCCGCCGTGATCAGTCGCGGAGCGCGTCGCAGTGTGGAATTCACCTTATTCCCGACACCATCCAGGTCGTTAGACTTGAAGACTGGGGCCTTGAAGGTCGTCCTATGTTGCGCTTGGCGGTGGTAGTAACTTGGTTACCACTGAGTTGATGATTTTCCTCAAAAAAATCTATCGTCTTAAATCCTACACCATCTCTTCCCATGCATAATTCATTATTTAGGTAACAATCATAAATATTCATAACTTTTGAGAAATAAGGTTAACCATTCTCAAATTGTTTGTGTTATTTAAGTATTAATATTTAAGTGACCGTATAAATTACAATAAATTTTAATAAATAACTTATTACAATATTATTATTCGCAAAAGTTTTGCTCTGTTTATAAGAATTCACTTAACAGTGAGGATTTAAAAAAAAGTTGTTATATGTTTATTTTATTCTAAGGGCCGGTTTATTTTATTATAATTTCACAATCGAAGCCTTTACGAATAAATTAAAAGTTTTTTTTAAACAGAATTTCTATTAAACATCCGTCAAAACAACAAATAGATTCGGCAGTTAAACCACATGTTAAACGTTACTCAGAGGCCCTTAATCAATTTAAATGAAGAGGTTCATTCAACGTCAGGTAAACAGTGGCAAACCACTGTTATAATTTTGGACTCCATATAAATATAACTCCAATTTGGTGAGTTTAGTTAATTTTTTACACACATATTTACTTAATTGTCACCTCAGCATATATATACTTAATCCATTACCTAAATCTGACGATACCTTATTTAATGAAGGAACTAGAAGTTTAATTCGCTATAATCCGCGACAATAGGTAAATCTATGTGGTACAGCGTGTGTATCAATAATACCTTATTTAATCAATTAGTAAACTTTTAAATAAGCAGACAAAAGCTTGTAATAATCCGCAAATCCATTTAAAATATTGGATTCAACCGCATACATTTTGTAATCATCTTTCCATCTACGTTTCAATTATATCGAAATGAATCAATTTTCAATGGTCAACAATGGTACAAAATAAAATTTCCATTTCTCTTTCGAAAATTTTGTGTAGTAAGGACTAAGATATCTGTTTTGCTTGAAATTAGTGAATCAGGTTAATTTACTCGTAAATCTATTTTTATAGAAATATTTTATTTGACTTATTTTTTTTATTTCGTTCGTAGTAGAAGTGTAGTAGTAGGTATTTTCCAGAAATACAAACATAATACCAGTTATCTACTTTAAAGGCAATCCGTACTGATATAATAACTGTGAAAGTGTATTTTTTGTTAGTTTATTGGTTTATTCTTCAATCACGTCGAAACAAAGTATAGATAGTTGAGGAATGAGACTAGACTAGAGAATGACATAGGTTGCTTATAACTCGAAATATAAAATAGTCCGTCAGGGATTTTGAAACCGAAATCTACGCGAATGAGGTATTACTATTGATGTAATAAATCAAGAGTCAAAGTTGTTAAATTTGAGGATCAAAACAATAGTCCAATGGATTATTACATCAAACAAAGCAGCGCGGTTCGGCCATCGGCAGCCGATTACTACGAGGTTGCGTATGGTACCTATGTGGTTTGTGCAAGAATCAAGTTAAACTTTGAGTACAGTACGCTTACTCTGAGTTTTAACATTGCAAATACGATTGATCGACGTGAGAGCTCACCACGCCAAGCGTCAAAGTAAAATGGACCTTAACTGCATTGGTTTAGAGCTCATTTCATCATTTCGTGTATTTATTCACAGCCAGCCCTCCAAACGCTGAATTTGTGACTTTAAAGCAAGAGCTTTTGGGTCCATTTTACTTTGAAGCTTGGCTGGCGTGTTGAGCTCTTACGTGGATCTATCGTATTTGCAATGTTAAAACTCAGAGTAAGCGTACTGATACTTATGTGTGTATTTGACAGCCGTGTAACATGAACAGAGAATTAAGACGAAGGGTGTAAATAAAGCAACAGAGGCCCAATTGTCTAAACCGATCATTATCATTTGACAGATCATACCTATCTCTCGACCTATAACTCGAACTATCTACCATACGTACCTATAACTCGAACTTTTTGGAGTTCATACATACTCTTTGACGTGCAGACGAGGTTTTCACTTAAAATACGTTTAACAAACGATTACGATTACGATTTCCTTACACAATCGGGGGGCTGTTTTGTACGATAGATAAAGTTTAGAATAGACTTACATGGCACTTTTAATCAAACGAATACCATTTTCAAGATTTATTCAACAGGATTTTTAAAGAATCCCTTGCAATTAAACCTTTCTTATTGCGGGGGTTCTAATAGGCATGATGACAGTTACCAAGAATCAATGAAATTATGAATTTATGGAATGAAATACGATTCATGGATTATAAAAAACGTATTTAATTTTCTATTTCGAGTGAGATTGCTATTTATTTTGATTGAATAAAACTATAAAATACAGCAATCCGCCATATTGGATAAAACACCAAGAAGTGAATGACGTCACAATTGTTTGTTTTCGAGCTTTGACAATCACACTATTGCTTACTGCACACTGCACAGAGTACATTGGTAAAAACAATAGTGACGTCACAAACGACGCCATGACACCGCAGAACGTTTTGGCGTGAATTTTAAAATTTAAAGGACTTGACCAGTGCCACTATGGGAGCTTGCCTAGGTGTCAAAAATCAATGTGCAGCAATGATTTCTTTATTATTGTAATTGTAATATTTTATAGCTTTTGGATAAAAAAGTTTCAGGAGTCTGAAGGCTCTGAAAACTGAGAAAATAAATAAAAAAGGTTTCACCAAAAAACTGCTTTCCCACACTAGATGGAGCTAGTTATTGTTGTGAGCGAGTCTAAAAAATATTTTCAAGTATGATATCTTTATAATTGTAATTGTTATATTTTATAGTTTTCAGATAAAAAAGTTTCAGGAGTCTGAAGACTCTGAAAACTGAGATAATATATAAAAAAGGTTTCATCAAAAAACTGCTTTCCCACACTAGATGGCGCTTGACGTTTTGGTTAGCGAGTTCAACTATTCGACCACAGATGGCAGACAAATGCAATCAAAGGGCGTTCCTTTAAACACAGTGGTTATTTCGAAATGCTTTGTTCGATCAATTACACGTTTCATTGAGGCTTGTCAACAAATAAAAATAATTATTAACAAAACATACATTTCCTTTTCATAATATAGTGACAGAGGTAATTAAATGGTATTCATGTAATGGATTACAAGATTATTACTAGGCAACGATAAAATGGAACGTCAAAATGGAGTAGTGCCGAAAAGAGGAAAGCGGATGCTCAAGAATTAATCAATAAACGTATTGTTTTTTTTAGATATTTTAACCTTGACCTTTTTCGGAATAATAAATCCATAATAATTTTGGTTTTAATTTTTAAACCTTACTGTAAAAACGGAAATCCTGCACATTGTCGCGAATCGGAGGGCAGTTTCTGGTCATGTCCTTTCAAATGCCAATTTTATCGACTAAACCTTATTTTTCTGCTGAAATAAGTTATTTTTTCGAAATAGTGGATACTTCCGAACATAATCTGACGATTTTTCAAAATCAGTCATCATTGTCTATGCAAGTGGCATGCGTAACATGTTAATGTTAGTCAGTCAGTTGCTCCATTTAAAACATACGTAGATTTTTGTGGCGATAAAACGCGAGGAATTATCCTGGAAAATTCGTACACGCCAAAAGAGGCAAACTCTGTTATTATAGATTTGTTGAACAGTTTGAAGACTTCCAAGTGTGTCTTTGTTGCTCAATCGGGAAAGAGCCGTGTAGAAATCAGATCTCACAGGTTCGAATCGCACTTACGAAATTTTTTTTTTTTTTAAATCTTTATTTAAAGAGCTTGGTCGCTTAGCGACTACGACGCTCTGTTAAGGACACAACAAATTAATATTTTATGTTCTTGATTCTAATGCACATGTATATAAATCTATCAAATTTTTAAGTGAATTTAATTCTAATTGTCCTAAAACTATATTAATTCCGCCAGTGGATTTTAAAATACTAGAATGATTGAACACCCTGCGTCTCACGACCTCGTTCCGGACACATTCCATTAAAATATGGAAGACATCCTCCACAACGTCACACTGTGTACAATTAGGTGTCGGAGACTTACCCATTAAATAAGCGAATTTGTTGAATGGAATATGTCCTGAACGAAGTCGCAAGATAGTAACAATTTCCCTTCTCTTCATGGAAGTTTGTTGAATCCAGGGTGTTCTAAAAGGTTCAGCTTGTAAGGTCTTGTACCAGATGCCCTTTTCTTTTGACCTTCTGTCAAAACATTCTTTCCAAAGCTCGTAACACTTATTTTTAATTATATAAAAACAATCTGTATAAAACGGTAAAACTGACATTTCAATTCCCTCATAAGTTGCCTCTCTAGCCAGCTGATCTACCATAGAATTACCTACTATATTGATGTGTGACGGTATCCACTGCAAAACTACCTTTCTTGATTCACCATTAAAATTATGTATGAGACTCAAAATTGTATATGCTACGGGTGTACTTGTCACGTTAGATGTACAGCGAGCAAGGTGCTCGCTGTACATCTAACTTACACTTTTTGAGTCTGAAAAAATAACAAATTTGTCGCCCTGAATCGAAGAAATATAGGATAAAGCCTCTAAAATTGCTAAAAGTTCTACATACATAATGCACACGTTACTATCAATTTTGAATTTTAAAAATTGTAAGTTCTGGTAGTCCAAGAAGGCAGCTCCAGCAGTAAATTTATCTTTAGCGCCATCTGTAAATATTTTATAATAGTCGCTGTAGTGGTCATTAATATAGTCGTCACATAATTGTTTTAGATAAACCTCATCATAGGTCCTTTTTGCTCTATTCAGTCCATGTATAGTTGGCTTAATGGCATCATCCAATTTAACATTACTAACCCAAGTATTTAATGAAAATAATTCAACCTGATCACTGCGGTGAATTTTAATTTCTTTTAACATATTATGAATTAATGTTAATAGAGGTTTCTTCTTCCTTGTCCATGCATTTAAAACATTAGATACCGTGCACTCATCAAGTAAATCTAATGTAGGGTTATTCTTAATTGACGTTGCTTTAAGCCAAAATTTACCAGCTAAATAGTACCTTCGAATATTCAGTGGCTGAACACACAAATCCGATTCCATGACGTGTATGGGGGTTGACTTTATATATCCACCTATCGTGCGCAAGGCTTAGTTCTGCATCTTGTCCAATTTCTTAAGATGAGAATCGCTACTATCATTAAAAATAAAACCAGCATAATCCATACGACTACGGACAACAGATAAGTATATCTGTCGTAACAACTTCGGGTGAACTCCCCAACCCGGTCCAGTCAAAATTTTGAATATATTCAAAAACTTACTGATTTTCTCACATGTTTCATTGACGTGTTTTCCCCATCTGAGAGATCTATCCAGCCACAGTCCTAAATACTTCACGTGTTCTACTACTTCCAAACTAGTATCATTTACTAAAATATTCATTCTGTCCCTACAAGGCTTTTTTTTAAAAACACATATTTTGCTCTTATTCGTCGAGATGTCTAATCCTATTTGATGAACTAAATTTGAAAATGTATATATAGCACTTTGTAGTTCTGTGACAGCTTTATTAATGTTTTTCTGAGTAGTGTATAACACAAAATCGTCTGCGTACTGAGACACAAAAACGTTATTGATGGTTTTACATATATTTATTGCAGCTACGTTAAAAAGCAAGGGAGATAACGGATCTCCTTGTGCTAAGCCTTTGCCAGTGTGACGAGTAATATAATGACTGTTATTGATATCTATTTTGAGATACCTTTTGGACAAAAAATTCCAAATATATTTACAAATAAATGAACCAACGCCTAATTTGTCCAAAGTATTGAGCAGGCCATATATGTCTACATTATTATATGCGTTTTCTATGTCCATAAAACATCCTAATGTTAAATGATTTTTACAAAAACCCATTTGGATTCTTGTTACAAGAGCACTTAGACTATCTAAAGTAGAACGTGACTTCCTGAATCCTACAGTGTCTGATGAAAAGCAACCATTTTTCTCAAGATACCATTCCAATCTTTTATTAAGAACTGAGTGGAAAATTTTACAGATACAAGAAATCAAGGAGATAGGTCGTACATTTACCCTATTTTGACTATTGTGTGCTGGTTTAGGAATAGGAATAATTGAAATATCACGCCACTGCTCAGGCACAACATCGGAAAAAAGAATGCTATTAAATAGTTGTAGTAATATTAATTTTGCTGTCGTGGGTAAGCGCTTGATCATAGAGTCTGAAACGCTATCATACCCTGGTGAAGTGTCCTTAGATTTAATATAAGATTCTAACTCATGTATCGTTATTAGGGCTTCCAATGCCTGACTAACCGAAACAAATGTTGGTCGTTCACGGCAAACAAAGTCGGGGCAAAGACTTTTTAAACGGGTCTCTTCACCTATATGAGTTTTCGGTATTTTATACCCTTTTAGCCACTTCATCTTATACCACATTTCACTTGAAGAGCACACTTCGTTAAGTGCAGTACAAAATTGGTGCCACGCTTCATTTTGAGCAATTCGCAGAAGTCTTTGAGCGTGTCTAATTTTTTCATTTAAAATTTTTAAATTTCGTGGTATTGGATTACGTCGGAAATTTCTCAGAGCAATACGACGAATGGCTACTGCTTTTGATAATTCCGTAGTCCAATAAGGTTTCGGTATGAACTTAGTATCCGGAATGGGGCAAATCTTAATATATGGGATAAATGCATCCGCAGCTTTATTTATAAGAGATACAAAGTGGTCATAATCTTTTTGAACGTCATCTGTAAAACAAAAATCTGAAAATAATATTTCCAATTGCGCTGAATAACCAACCCAGTCAGCTTTTTTAAAATTTCGTTTCTTAACTATGTCTACATTATAATGCAAAGCAGTACTAATTTTAATCATCAGATGATCACTTCCCAGCGTTTCATTAGAAACCGACCAATTGAAACTCAATGAAATATCAGAAGAAATAAAAGAGAGATCTGGTGCAGATTCTCTAAGAACATTATCAACTAATTGAATTCTTGTTGGACTGCCATTATTTAAAAGAATAAGATTACTTTGCATCATTGAATTATGTATTTGAGTCCCTCTGTTATCTGTTTTGTAAGACCAACCAACATGATGCCCATTAAAATCTCCCAGTAATAGTGTTTTTCGACTCGAAATGCATAACAATTCTTCCCAATCCCTTTGAGTCGTTAGAACATCGTTAGGACAGTATATCGAATATATATTTTCAATTTGTTCACAGTTAGATATTTTAATCCCAATAAGTTCCATTCCACTAGGTACCCCTGTTACCGACTGACTATGTGCGTAAATTGACTTATGAGTAAGAATTGCAACACCACCGTAACCATCCCTATCGAGCCTAAATATATTATAATTGCAAACTTTGATAAAGTCATCTGGTACAAGCCATGTTTCAGTTAAAACAGCAACGTGAACCTTTTCTTTAACTAAAACCTGTTCAAAAGACTTCAATTTTGGTTTTAAACTTCTACAATTCCATTGCAAGATATTTAAGTTCACAGTTTTTCTTATTTTAGGTACCACCGAACACATAATCATAAACAGTCTTAATTATAGGGTAACCGGAACAAAAATTTACAACAATCGCAGTCATCCACTCTACGGTTATTTTAACGACATTATTAAATTTAGCTGCAACATCAAGATTTTTAATAAATAATATAAATAATACTTTTAATCTTGTCCATTAATATACTTATTAGAGATTTATATTCCTTTCTTCGATCTTCTCTTCGGTAGTCCTCTTTTTCTGCGGTGGCTGGGGTATCTTTCTCTTCAGCCGCTTCCGATTCAGATGAACATTCCATTTCAGCATAGACATTTTCACTTATATCAATACGCGTCTTCTTCTTCTTTTTTTTCTTTGTTGAACTTGGTCCTGCTTGGGTTTTATTAGGTTCTTGCGCATGGGAATTAAATGAGAATATATTGTCTTGATTCACCATGTTCACACATTCTTCAGGTTCCTTCACAGGCGCATACACGTGTTGGTATCTAGGTAACTCACTATAACTTTCTATTGGGGGAGGAGAGGGTGGGACAAACATATCCATGGCTTTTCTGTAAGAGCAGTTGAATTCCGCCATAATTTCTCGTATTTTCTTCTCCTTTTTATACACACTGCAATTTTCCCTATCCAGAGCCATATGATTTCCGGAGCAGTTTGGACATTGAAATGTAGTAGTATCACAGTTTTCGTGATTTTTCGTGCATTTTGGGCAAGTAATTCGGTTCGATGGGCAAAATTTAACTGAGTGACCGTACCTCCAGCAATTAGAACATTGAGTAACTGGAAAAATGTATTTCTCGACCTTTATCCTTAAATCCAGTAAGTAAACGTGCCTTGGTAGGTTAGGGCCTTTAAATCCAACCTTTATTGAATCACACGGTAACCACGTATCATTTTTTCGGCGGTTCAAACGCTTCACTGACACTATTTCAGTATCGCACTTAATATTTTTAAGGATGTCTTCCTCCGATAGTTCGATTTCGATATTCCTCACTATCCCGAATGAAATACCTACTTCCCAGGTCTTTTGGCATCTCCATTCTAAGTCACTAAATGCTTTGCATGTTAGAAATTTGTCTGCGTTGCGTTCAGTATCAAAACTTATATGAATTTTATGTTGGTTTAAGTATTTTATTGTTAAGATACCTAAAATTTTATTTTCTCTAAATAATCTTGCCAGGGCAAACTGTTTAGGTAGAGCCTGTTTACTCATTACGCAGATTTGAATCATTCCATCGGACGAGGTGTCAGTTCTCCGTACTCTTTTCTTCGCACGTCTATTAACATGTTGCCATTCCTCACCTTTGTCTTTGTCTAAATTTCGTTTTGTCCTCGATTCCTCGTTCTCCATATTATCATCCTCATATTCATGTGTCTGGTCCTCCATGATAATTTCCTCAGTATTGTCGTTCGAAAATGTAGGTATATCAGTATTCGAATTTGAGTCTTCAGCCATTGTCAATACGAGTCATTGTAATTGCACGCACAGGACAAAAGACAGCGATAAGACGCGTTTATAATAACCGGCACTAGCGTAGTAATCACACACGTTCACTTCGCACCGCTGCAACGTTATTACTGCACTTATGAAATTCGTAAGTATTGAAGTTTTTCAATTTTTTTGTCAGAATAGCAAAAGTACCTAACTGTGTTCTAACAGGGAGTCTAATGACACCAGTACACCAAGCCATGGGGCTTGTTATAATATGGCATACCAAAATAAAATAAAATAATAAAATTGAAATAAAACGATTAATCAATCAATCAATATTTATTTATTCAAGTTAGGTACACTGTACACCTATTGACGTCCAATAACATAAAAAAATCAGTTACGACATCTTAAAACTGAAGCTACGAGGGTTCCAAACGCGCCCTGGTCTGAGAAGAGCCCACAACAAACTCAGCCGGGTTTTTTTTTACTTATCACCATCTCACAAATTATCTTAAAATAAGGAACTATCAGAGCCATTAGAGCACATTTTTGCCAAGCTTCCTTTCTTAAGTAATCCTTGACATGGTATATACCTAATAAAGATTTTTCAATGAGTTTACGTTTTACACTAACTAATTAAAACCCCAAGATAATGTCAAATTATCCTCCATCCTCCAATTCGGGGCTACCGCACTCGATCGCAAATGTTATTTAAGAATACGGAAAGTACAATTTGTGCGTCGAATGAAGGCGCCTGCCAGTAATCGCGTTTGCGCCTGTCGGTAACACGATAAACTCCGAAGCGACTGGAGGCTCGTGCCCTTCCTAATAAAATATAAACAATCGCATTAGCCTGTAGGTTTTTCAATTTGGCTTATTCTAATTAAAATTAAAATTATAATTGTCAGCGTAAAATTGTGAATACCGTTTGATTATAATCTATCTCGCGAGATTGTAAACTGTCGAAAAATTGTGAACCGTAACATACTATTTACAATTTAACGCATTATTTTTCGGTAAATTGTAATCTATTAGGTATATTAACCCGATAAAACCTAAGTGCCGGCCGCACTAACCTAACCTGCAGGAAAGAGACAATAACACGTAAATATACAATAAATATTTCAAAAATTGACACTCAGAACATTGAACGGTTCACAATGTTTCGACAGTTTACAATCTCGCGAGATAGATATTAGAGATGAAACGGATAGTTGTTTGGCCGGATACCGGACACCGGATATCCGGCCAGCTACGAAGCCGGATAGCCGAATATCCGGCGGCCGGATATCCGGCCCGTAGTCTCGTAGCAGGTTGTGACAAGTTTGGCGCCGCACAGGTACAGCGAAAGCGATTGATTCAATTCGGGCGGTTTCGGGTGTCAGCGTGAGTGATCGCGGCCGGCGCTATGAATGATTAATTGCGTAGTGAAAATGTGTTTTTTTACTTGCTGAGTAAAGTGCGTGATTTGAGTGTAATTTAAGACAAAAAAAAGTTTTTTGGAAGTTTTTTAGAAATAAAAGACATCATATTTATAACGTTTTCTTATTATTTACCTCACAAAAACTTAGGTTTTAAAGATGATTTTAGAAAATTGTCGTAGTTTTTGAACATCCGGTATCCCTCCGGATATTGACTTACTATCCGGTATCCGGCCGGATAATAAATTTAGGCCAGATACCGGATAGTTACCGGATATCCGATTCATCTCTAATAGATATTTACAATTTTACGGTGACATATTATGTAATGGTGCGATTTCACCAGAATCGTGCGCAGCACATATTTTGTGATTATAATGAGTAGAAAAACATTGCGAACATGTTTGCATGTGCCAGTCCACCGAGAGAAACATTTACTTATGCCGCACAATAGGTAGCACAGTAGATGCCGCTTAGTGCCGCTCACTGGTGGATATATGTAAATAGTACAGTATAACTAGGTACCATGGAACACTACTTTTATTATCCCATAAAAATTGAGATAAAAAAAACTCGACGCGTAATCCATACTGTCTGTCTATTCATCTACTACGTTTTCACGGCCCATCTATTCAACCGATTTTGACGAGATTTATATAATAATAGCTGATGCCCGCGACTTCGTCCGCGTGATTTAAGTTTTTTGTTATTCCCGCTGGAACTGCTTAATTTTCCGGGATAAAAAGTAGCCTATGTCCTCCATTCTCCAGGTCCTCAACTATACCTATGCCAAAAATCACGTCAATCCCTTGCTCCGTTGCGGCGTGATTGAAGGACAAACCAACAAACCAACAAACAAACACACTTTCGCATTTATAATATTAGTATGATAGTATTATTTATTTTAAAATGTTTTCCACAAAGTCTTATAATAAATCAAGTTGAAGCAATCTTTGAAAAAAAAGCATAATAAGCTGCATGAAAGATTAATGACTTTGCTGTTTCAAAAGAGAAAAATAATCCTCGGATCGCTGTAATTTTTTATTATTTACTTTATGCAAAGCCAAGTGCAAAAAAACGCTTGAAACCAACCTTTAACCCAAGTAAACCTTCAGAGTTAGGACCTTTCCCTAAGGCTGCATTTTCGGTGGGCAATGGGGCGGAAGCAGATCCACGGTTGCGATATGCTCGCACCATACATTTTGTATGAAAGGTTTTCTGTGACTAGCGGAAAACGCGGCGGTACCGCAAGTGTCATCCGTGACATTGCAAACAAGTAAGCGTTTTCCGCTCATAGAGTATAATTGACATGGGTGGGTTTACGCATTCCACTGCCTGTCACCGAAAACATAACTGCGGAACGCTGCGTATTTTTTCCGCTTCCGCTCACCGCTGCCCACCGAAAATTTTAGGCTCAATTTTATCATTGTTTACTTTTTGATTGATGAAACTTACATCTATTAGCTCTCATTATTACTTATTTTCATATGGCACCGCTATATGATATTAAGTAGATTTTACTCAAATTTTAAGTCAAATTTAAAGTCAAATGAGCTCTTATGATTCATAAACGCTAACATGTGTTTGTCACCTAACTCCTATACGGCTGGACCGATAACATACACAATTTGCTCGCTCGCACACAAATTTTACGCATTCAATATTTAAAAAAAAACTTTTCAAAGAAAGTCTATTAACAAGCCTTATTTTGAAGAATAAATCTGTCAAATAAATATTACAATCTTACCCCATCGTTAATCTACATCTTAAAACATAACGCCACCCTTTTCGCAATTGTACATCACAAAAATATACTTGACTGTACGTCAAAAACCCCACAATCTCCCATCAGTGAACCCTATTAAGTGTAATAGAGGTCAGTGGTACCCCATGAAATAGATTTCGGTTAGGATCCGGATGGACATTTTTAATTTGACGGAAGCCGTAAGGGGGGGACACGGACAATTTTCCATCCCACTTGCTACTGTAATTGCGATCGTTAATCTAATTGTATACCTACTGCGGATTAGATGCCAGATGCTACGAGGATTTTTCTTAAGGCGTGATCTCTTCACACAAAGAATTTTTTTTTACACACTGTTTATTTAAATAATACCTAATTTTAGGCAATTTTTTTAACGCTTAAGGAAAACATGTGATAAATCCTACATCCTTGCCAGTTTGAAAGTCTTTAGATGCGTATATAGAGTGTGGCTTAATCTTTAGATAACAACAAAAATCTGCTTGGTGTCCTTTGAGATACAGAGGAAATTAGTTTACTAAAATAAAACAAGGAAGATGCGTTTTGCTAAAGCTTAGTTTGGATTTTATCAAGAAAGACGTTGGTATGTAACTTCTTCACTCTACAGCTATGAAGATAAAATCCAACAGAGTGAAAATGCTTATAGATCAAGTTTTGTTTATGCAAAAAGTTATACACGAGCCATGGAATTAAAATACTCCATCCCACACTCTCCACGAGGCAACGCGATATTATGACACGTGCAAAAAGTGGTCGCAATGGCCTCCCCTTGCTCTTGGTGAACTCCACTCGGTGTCAGTTTTTTCCTCGGAGTAAAAGAAAGTGAGATTAATGAAGAGTATTTTTTTTGGATGGTGAATATTGCGTATCTATTGCTCGTCATCGGACGCCAGTGCAGAAATTCTACCTGAGGGTTGGGTAGGGGCCTCAGGGCTCGATGAGATCGAGGTGCAACATAACCTCAGGGTGCCTTCTGGAGACACATAATTCAGATCGCACCTCACATTAGCATGACGTTGGGGAAGTGTGTGGATGTTCGTTAAGGGTTCTCCAAGGATGAGGATCGCGAGAATGTGTATCCGGATTAACAGTTTTGAAAAGGATTATTTTGTTTATGAAGCTTCAAAAGTAATCATAAGCACTGTAAGTTATCCTTTAGAGACAAAGATTCAATTAAAATACAGTTAAAACGCATTAAAATTGTAAGTTAGTGACTTAGTTAGTTTTCTGGAATATTATATTTTTCAAGAAAATTACCAACGGAACTGTTTTCTGCTTTGAAATCAATTTAATGAGTTTGCAACGTCAGTGCAAAAGTAGATCAGTTTTCGATCAACTTCTAGTAGATTATCGGAAACGATGGAAATATCTACCGACTTAACGAGATTATGAGATTATTTCAGCTTTAAGTAATTCTATGACATGAATGAATTTTTCAATTCTATGAAATAATCATCAGCGATTTTACCAGCTTCTAGACTTATTTGAATTACTTGAATTTTAATATAAAATATAAATTTTCATTAATGAACAAGTACCATGCGTTATAGTGGTAGGTATAGTTCTTACAAATCACGCGCGCGTGAACTTTGCGTAAGTATGCGTGCCTCCAGGAGTCAGTCGGACGCAATCACGTAGGTACACGCCCAAATTTTCACGTATACGAAAATGTATACAGCCATGAGCCACGCATTTTAAGGCTTTTCGCTACAACAACGTTCAGTTAGTAACGTCGGTTCAGTTTTTTTTGTTCATAGGTATTATTTTGCAGAATGCTAATAATTTTCGGTAATCTGATTTATATGTTTTAATTTATAAAGAATAAATTCTTTAAGAATTCGCAATTGAAGTGCAAATATTTTGGACAAACCAAATAAAAATATAGGTACTCAATAACTACTAAATAAATATACTTATGATTGAAAAATATCGGTCCAAATAGTGTTAGTAAGAGGCTCGACATATAACAAAAAAATCTTATTAAAACATTGCAATCTTACCAGCCAATTATTGAAGGCGACGCGAAACAAGCAAATTCTATTAATCATAATGTCATTGTAGCGAAGACCGAATATTCGACGCTTCCCATAATCCATTTAAAGTTGTTCCCAACTCGATTGGAACCGACGATGCAAACTTATTAGACTTGCTATAAGAAAAAATATGAGAACATTATTCATTTCTCGCGACTTCGCTTCTGAACAGAAGAAACTGTTTGTGTTACCAGCTGTTAATAAAAGCTTAGACAGTCAAATACTTATTTTTTTAAAAGCGGCCTTGACGTAAGATAGGGTGAAAATACTAATAGATAAACACTATAGATCAGAAGACAATGATCAAAATCATATATCTAATATTATAAATGTGAATGTTTATTTGTTGGTTTGAAAGATAGTAATATTTATTTGACAGATTTATTCTTCAAAATAAGGCTTGTTAATAGACTTTCTTTGAAAAGTTTTTTTTTAAATATTGAATGCGTAAAATTTGTGTGCGAGCGAGCAAATTGTGTATGTTATCGGTCCAGCCGTATAGGAGTTAGGTGACAAACACATGTTAGCGTTTATGAATCATAAGAGCTCATTTGACTTTAAATTTGACTTTACAGAAAAATTATATAAGTGTATTAAGATTATTAAAGCGTGCAATTTCAAATTCTCCATTTAGGGCATCGCATTCTACATTTTACTCACATTTCTCATATTTACTCTCTTATACTTTAAGGTTTGTAGAAATTCTTCTGAAGATAACAATATCTTCATATGCCTCACGAGCATAAGACCTCTTCGGATAGAAGCTTCTATCTTTTGTCTCGCAAAAACTGTAGTGCTGTAAGCCTACAAGAACTATTGTTCAGTAGATACTACAAAGATCTTTGGATCTTCTCAAAGCCGTTCATTGTACACAATACAAAATTCAGTTTCAGGTGGAATTAAATTCCAAGCTACGTATGTGATTTTCGTATACCAGATTGATATATTATGCTAGTTGTTATGTCTATTAAAATATCAATTGAGTCGAAAGTATTTCAGTCTAGTATCTAACTATAACTTAAAACTTTTAAAAAAAACCCTTTTTTCAGTAGTTTTCCAATTTTATATTAATTGTATAAATGTGCCTCTAATCATGTGCCTAAGTTTAAAAATTATCAAATGACCTGTAAACCAAATTTACTGCTAATAATTTGTAGGAATAAAACTTTTAAATACAATATTTTTTATAAAATCTTATCTTATATCTCTTTTCTTTTTTATGCTTATAAGTGTTTACAAAGCTTTTTACGTACCTAAATAAGAAGTAATTAGGTACATATAGGTTAATCTTATCTCTACAAACTGCTCGGGGAATGTGCTTAAATATTTCTTGAAAATGTTAAGAGGTTGTTATTCATTCTATAATCACACATTTCAGCTAATTTAAGTAAGTAAACATTGTCCACGAAACAAAACAGGATCGTAATAATATATTTTCAGTAGAATAAATGATTCTGTTTTGAGACAGAGAGGACGACATAAAATTATGTTAGTCTTAATAGTTACTAGTGTTTTCGTGACCTTTGTTGATCTGATCTCCAAAGTGAAAGACTTAACTAGGTACAATTTTACTGTATGAAGGATACTTTTTAATTTATTATTTAATAACAACACTTTGGTTAGGTACCTACATTTTTTTTTATCCACTACAAGTTAGCCCTTGACTGCGATTTCACCTGATGGTAAGTGATGATGCAGTCTAAGATGGTAGCGAGCTAGCCTGTTAGGGGAATGGCAGTTATATTAAACCCAAACCCCTATTCGGTTTCTACACGGCATCGTACCGGAACGCTAAATCGCTTGGCGGCACGTCTTTGCCGGTAGGGTGGTAACTAGCCACGGCCAAAGCCTCCCACCAGGCCAGACCAGGGAAATTCAGAATTATAAATTTCCAAACCCTGCCGGGGATCGAACCCGGGACCTCCGCACGTTAAGGCAACAGCGCTCAACACTGCGCCACGGAGGTCGTCAAAACATAATATTGGTTCACTGGAACACTGTTATATTGAGGTACGATATATTAAGGTTGCACTGTATTTTAGATTTATCATTTCGGGATACTATACTATAAGATACTATACTTGTCCTTGTTTGTCTATTTAAAAGTGGAATATTCATTGTCATGGATGCAGCACAGACAGAACACAAGTTATTTCGTACAACCATTGTATCTCAAGTAGGTAGTAAATTTTATGGCTGCTTTTATTTTAAGAGTTCAATATTGTAAAATGTTGCTACTAGTTGCGATCGTTAATACTTTAGAGGGTGTTCGCGCCATAGACTTTTTAACTGACATGCACAATTAGTTTGATTGACATTCGACATTGACAATTAGTGACATTGAAGTTTGTGTGAAAAAAAAAAGAAAAGGTCGTTATTCATAATTCATTGTAAAACATTCGAAGATTCATTGTAAAAAATACAAATTTTGGGAAAAAAAGCAGTGTGTGATTCAAACCAGTGTTTCCAAAAAACAAACATTTAAGAATAAATTCAGCACGGGTAATTATAGTGTGAACACGGTCCTTCGATTCCGATATAATTATGGATGACATCAACCAGTTGTTGGCCGTTCAAGAAGATAGGGCGTCCAAAATCAACAGAGCTTGCTCGAATTTCAGGAAAACTCCTAAACAAAGATTGAATTTAGCATATTTAAACACTCGTTTAGAGTCGTTAGAGAAGACGTGGGAATTATTTACATCCAATCACGATCGCATAGTTGCAATTGCGAGCAACGAGTTTAAGTCCGTTTCAAATTACTTTACAAAAGATATATATGAGGACATTGAAGAATCATATATAACTTATAAAAGTGAGCTACAAAGTAAGATCTCGGAGTCAACACCACAAGAGCAAGCCAACAAATCCTCGCACAACTCAGGTCAGACCAGCACAAACACAGGCAATGAGGTAAAGTTGCCCACTATTAATTTACCTACTTTTTCTGGAAAATACACAGAGCCATCATTCCATGATTTGTTTACTTCCTTGGTAGATAACAATAAAAATTTAGATAATGTAAAGAAACTTCACTATTTGAAATCTAGTTTATCAGGAGAGGCGGAACAACTTCTGCGCTCAGTTACTATAACAAGTGATAATTATAGTCAGGCATGGTCAACGCTTAAGAAAAGGTACAGCAACAAAAGATACATCTCTAATTCTGTATTTAAGCGACTTTTTTCTTTGAAACCCTTGACGTCAGAGTCGGCTCAGAATATTAAGTTACTTTTAGACACAACTGTTGAATGCTTGAATCTGCTTAATAACATAGGTATTCGTACAGAACACTGGGTTCCCATCATGGTTTACCTCACTGTTTCAAAGTTAGATATAGAGAGTCATAAGTTGTGGGAGCTAAACAGTTCTTCGGAAAGCGAGGCCCTACCTACTTTTGAAACATTAAAGCAATTTATGGAAAGTAGATTCAGAGCCTTAGAGATGATAGAGCCATCTAAGCCATCACGGGCAGAGCCTCCGAGAGTAACCAAACCTAAGAGTTTTCATACAACAGCCTCAGCTGATTCTCCCAAGTGCGCACTCTGCAATCAATCTCATTATCTATACAACTGCAAAGAGTTCTCAAGGAAAAGCATTAAGGATAGATATGACTTTGTTCGTAATGCGAATCTTTGTTTCAATTGTTTCATTCCAAACCACATGGTGGCTCGGTGCGGGAAACCAACTTCCTGCAGGATATGCTTTAAGAAGCACCATTCACTTTTACATCCAGAAAAAGAAGATTCTAACACTCAAGAACCTGGTATAGAAGAACACACTACTCAATCAACCGGTATTTCAACAATTTCAACTCACTTTATCAATCAACCTGGTCAAGTTTTATTGGCAACAGCTTTGGTGGACATTATAGGAAGGAACAAACACACAAATGTTTACCGTGCTCTCATTGACCAAGGCTCACAGGCGTCATTTGTGACAGAGAGTCTCGTACAAGCATGTGGCTTGAAACGAGAAAGAATCAGTGGCGTCGTTTCTGGATTAAGTGAGGGCAAGCAACTCCGAACAAAATACATGGTTCAACTAGAAATACAATCAAGATACAAACCACATTTAGTTTTCCCAATCAATGCATACGTTCTCAAGACACTCACAAGCTATTTACCTTCGCAAGACACCACAGTCTGTGACTGGCCAGACTTGGAAAATATTACATTAGCAGACCCAGGTTACAACACCCCAAACAGAATCGACCTCCTGCTAGGCGCTGAAGCTTATAGCAAAATCATAGACAATGGCTTGAAAAAGAGTCCCACTGGAGTAATTGCTCAATACACTCATCTGGGCTGGATATTATCTGGAGAAACTCATAGTGAACGACCTACAAAAAACAAACATGTGATCAGTATGCATATATGTACATGTGAGAATGATCTCTTGAGGAAATTTTGGGAAATAGAAAATGAAACACTCATCTCTAAGAGAAAACTTAGTGTTGAGGAACAACGGTGTGAAGACATTTACCAACAAACAGTAACAAGAACCAATGATGGTAGATACAAGGTTAAACTACCTTTTAAAGAAGATATTCAGGATCCTGTTGCTGTGTGTGGAGAAACTAAACAAAGGGCGATAAACAGATTCATGTCTCTGGAAAGAAAGTTAAACAAGGATGCTATTCTTAAAGAAGAGTATACAAGAGTCATGAACAAATACTTGGAGCTTGGACATATGACCATAGCCAATGGAAACAAAGAAAGGGCTATTTACTTACCTCATCGTGCAGTAATCAGACAAGACAAGGAGACCTCTAAGGTCCGGGTCGTATTTGATGCTTCGGCTAAGGGGTCAAAGGGTTGGGCCCTTAATGATACCTTATTGATCGGACCTACAATACAAAAAGATCTGCCGACTTTGCTTATGAAGTGGAGAAAATACAAGATTGCAATTGTTGCTGACATTGTTAAGATGTACAGACAAGTCCTGGTATCTGATGAAGATACTGACCTACAACGTATAATATGGAGAAACCATCCCGATGAATCACTTCAGTTTTACAAATTATTAACAGTCACATTTGGTACAGCCTCGGCTCCATATTTAGCAATCCGCACATTGTTTCAAGTCGCAGAAGATGAAGGTCAAAAATACCCTCTTGCAGCTGAAATTGTGAAGAATTCATTCTACGTTGATGATCTCACAACTGGGTGTTACACTATTGAAGAAGGAAGAGAGATTTATGAACAAACAACTCAGTTGCTACGTTGTGGTGGATTCGAATTACAAAAGTGGTCTAGCAATTCAGCAGAATTTTTAGAAGCCATTAGTCAGAGCTCACACAACAATCAACAGCCATTGGCAATAAAACTAGATGACAACATGAAGATATTGGGTCTGAAATGGGACAAACAAAATGATGATTTCAAGTTTACTGTGAACCTAGGAAAACCCACAACGCCAGTGACAAAGCGTAACATTCTATCAGATGTTGCTAAGCTTTTCGATCCGTTTGGATGGCTGTCACCAACAATTGTAATTGCAAAGATGCTTATGCAAAAATTATGGTTATGTAGCTCCGACTGGGATGAAGAGGTTCCAGCTCAGATTCTTCAAGAGTGGGTTAATTTCAGACAACAATTAAATCATTTACAAGATGTAAAAATTAACAGATGGATTCATATTCAAAAGGAAAACACACACATTGAACTCCACGGCTTCGCAGACGCTTCAATTTCAGCATATGCTGCTGTGATATATGTCAAAGTTATACACAATGGACAAGTTCGAATCTCCATGCTTGAGAGTAAGACAAAGGTTGCTCCACTCAAACAAATTTCAATCGCCAGACTGGAACTTTGTGCAGCGGTGTTACTAGCCAGACTTTTATCTCGAGCAACTGAAATTTTAGATGTGCCTAAGAAACAAGTATATGCCTATACAGATTCAATGATAGTCTTGGCCTGGATTCAATCGTTACCTATGAGATGGCAAACCTTTGTAGGTAACAGAGTTGCAGAAATTCAAACCCTTTTAGCAAATGACAGATGGAGCCATGTTACATCAGAGCACAATCCAGCTGATTTGGCTTCTAGAGGAGTGTATCCAGCTGAATTGGTGGACAAAGAAATGTGGTGGAACGGACCCTCATGGTTGGCCACAGAGAAATCATCAGCCCAAAAGGTTCAAGTACCTGAAACAAAGGAAGAGGAACGGAAACAAAAGGTGAAAACCTTTAATATCAGTATTGAGGAAGATCCAATTTACACAAGATTCTCGTCGCTTTCCAAGATGATTCGAGTACTTAGCTATTGCCGAAGAATGCTCCAACTGAAAGACAAAAAAGAAGTTAGAAATCAGGATACAAACTATTTGAATAGTAAAGAATTACAAGCTACATTGAATTGTTTAATAAAAATAGATCAAGATATAGATTTTAACCTTCAAGCGGTCGCGCTGTGTCGAATCGACGACACTTGTTACATTTTTGTTTATAGTTTCTAGTGTTTTGGTCATAAATATTTCTCGTCTCAAGTAGCCTCTTCTAAGGTTACTATAAACAAAACCAATCATACACTTAAATTCCCAGCGGGTCATTTGTTGAACAAAAAGCTTTTGTTTTAACCGTGGCGTAGGCGCCGAAAAGACTACGCGCGCCCGTCGCCTAAAAGGTTACGCGCGACTCTATTTGCGAAAATATTTTTTCATGTTTTGAACTAAGTTTTTGTTTTATTGATATTTTTTTTGTAAAAAATCGCTCATAAATTTCTCAGTGAATCTTTAATAATTGTGCACCTAATGGAAGAAGACATAGAGAGCAAAACTGAGCTCAGTAATGAAGGTTCAAAAATATCTAACTACCTTTCTGTTTGTTCACAATTCTGGCCACAATCTAAGACACAATGCACATTTTATCTTAGTAATAATAATTGCAGGGTCCACACTTCATGTTACCCTGAAAAAGATGCTGATGAGGAAGATTATTTATGTATACCAAATTTTTTGTCTCTAATTATAAGGATTTATTTAGCTTTAATTGTTTTATAATCAAATACATGTTTTTACTATATTTATTGTTTCCTAAGGATAATACATACCCTGCTTATCAGTTATTTAAGTGTTTAAAGATACATATTTGATTTAATTGACAAATTAGTAAGATTAATGCGCTAAAAGAAGACCCAACTCAAAGAAAATATATGTCTTTTTAAATGTTATATTAATGGCAAGAACTTGGATTAAAATATTATTTCTACATCTATTTTTAAAGATAATCGTTTAAACTATTTAAAAAGATATATTATTTAATTATTCGGCGTTTTAAATCTCTAAAATCTCCAATTGGTCGTTTAGTTTACGCGCGACCGCTGCCGTTTGAAAGGGCCGCGCGCCCGCTTGAAGGTTAAAGAAGAAATTAAAGATTTAAAAGAGAATCGTCAAATCAAATTGCGAAGTAAATTAATAACATTATCTCCTTACCTGGATGATACTGGATTGCTACGGGTTGGAGGTCGATTGCAAGGTGCTAAAGTAGCTACAGAATTTAAGCATCCAATCATCTTATCTCAAACATCTCACATCAGTTGGTTATTAGTGAATGATACACATGCCAAGTTATTACATGGAGGATATGCGATGCTGATGAACTACTTGAGATCTCGTTATTGGATTATTGGTTTGAAACAATTGGTGAAGAAATGCGCTCGCCAATGTGTAACTTGCATTCGACACAAAGCACTAACACCACAACCCTCTATGGGAAATTTACCTGAAGTGCGAGTCAACCCTGGACGACCCTACAAATATGCTGGAGTTGATTATGCGGGTCCAATCCAGATCCGAGCAACAAAGGGTAGAGGACATAGATCATACAAAGGCTACATCTGTCTCTTCATTTGCATGAAAACAAGAGCAGTTCACCTGGAAGCAGTAACTGACCTCACCACTGCAGGGTTCCTCGCTGCTTACAGAAGATTTACGTCCAGGCGAGGAAATTGCGCAGAAATCTGGAGTGACAACGGACTCAACTTTGTTGGAACGGCTAGAGAACTCACTCTTATGTTGAATCAAGCCAAAAGTAGCTTCAGTCAGGAAGTTGCAGAGTTGTTAGCCAATGATGGCACCACGTGGCACTTTATTCCCCCTAGGGCACTTAACTTTGGGTCAATTTGGGAGGCTGGGGTTAAATCAGTTAAAACACATTTGGCCAGAGTAGTAGGAAACTCAACTCTAACATTTGAAGAAATCACGACGTTGCTGTACCAAATAGAAGCCTGCCTGAATTCTCGCCCTCTGTGTCAAATGAGTGATCATCCCGAAGATTTGATGCCTCTTACGCCTGCTCATTTCCTGGTTGGAGAGTCGTTGTTGTTAGTACCAGAACAAAACCACAATGAGACACGCCTATCTATTCTCGATAGATGGCGCTTAGTTCTAAGAATGACTCAGCACTTCTGGAAACGCTGGTCTGCAGAGTTTTTACACACCCTTCAGCAGCGTTATAAGTGGCGTACCAAAATCGAGCCCCCACAAATAGGAGACCTGGTGATTATAAAAGATGAGGATACAGCACCAGCTACATGGCTGATGGCAAAGATTGTCAAACTCAACCCTGGTCCTGACAATGTTGTGCGAGTCGCCACTGTGAAGACCAAGTCATCGACACTAACGAGGCCGCTGTCCAAGCTGGTCTTGTTACCCACGGAGAAGAATTAATAAAGAACGGAGTTCTTGGGGGCCGGCATGTTCGCGCCATAGACTTTTTAACTGACATGCACAATTAGTTTGATTGACATTCGACATTGACAATTAGTGACATTGAAGTTTGTGTGAAAAAAAAAAGAAAAGGTCGTTATTCATAATTCATTGTAAAACATTCGAAGATTCATTGTAAAAAATACAAATTTTGGGAAAAAAAGCAGTGTGTGATTCAAATCAGTGTTTCCAAAAAACAAACATTTAAGAATAAATTCAGCACGGGTAATTATAGTGTGAACACAGGGGAATTCGTCAATTTTTGGAATTTTTGTCAATTATTGGAATTTGTCTTTGAGATAGTATTTAAAAATAGGTAGTCTATAGTGTTTTATTCTTTACTTTTAAAGCTTCATTGTATTCTAACACACTATTGTTTTTTTTTTTTAAATCTGGCATTCTTAAATTTATATTTGGAGATGCAGAGGCTACCTACGAATCGTGCTTCTCATTCGACACGGATGTTTTGTAAATTGCCCTGTTTGTAGTGTTTTTTGCGTTTACAAAATTCATAATCATCCTTTTAAAAGATTTAAAGATACACAGTAAGTAAACGGAATGCTTAAGCCAACCACTAGTTCAAAGAGGCAGGTTACGGTACCAATTAACAAACGGTAAAACGTTTCGTATAGCTTTATTTTTCTATCGTACCAGAGTTCGTTGAGTAGGTACCTGGAATAAATTAAGGCATGCAAACAGCCAGATTCATTACGCGCGTAACATAGACGCTGTTACGCCCATCGCCCGGTTTGATCTCCTCACTGAATTATCTGCTGCATACTGTATAAAGGCTTTATGTAATTGTCTAGTTGATGCCCGCGACTTCGTCAGCGTGCTTTAAGTTTTTTGATTCCCGTGAGAATTTGTTAATTTTCCGGAATAAAAAGTCGCCTATGTCACTCTCCAGTTCCTGAACTATACCCAAAAATCACGTCGATCTGTTGCTCCGTTGCGTGATTGAAGGACAAACTAATAAACCAGCAAACAAACACACTTTCGAATTTATAATATTATAAGTAGGTAATATTAGTAAGTATGATGGGAACGAGAATTAAAACGCAGTCATACAAACAAGAAAAAGCTGTAGAGCGGTGATAGCCTAGTGGTTGAGACGCCCGGCTTCCTATTCGGGTAGTCAGCTTTATGTCACGTACCTTAACGTCCCTAAAACAGGGATTATAATTGTAAAGCACAAGCGTCAACAATATTAAAACAATACGGCTATAAGCAATAGTAGTATGCCCCCTCGGCGATTATTTCGTTCTTCTTAGTAAGCCCTTGATACCATATTGGACTAGTTTGGACGAAAATCTATGGTTGAACATAAATCTATGTGTGCACGCCATTGTTTACGCTGATGTCGTTGCACCAGGGGGATGGTTGTGTATCACGTTTCTCTTCCGAACATGGTTCGATACAGTGACAGGCCCGGCCCACCTACATTTTCACCTGAGAGCTTTCGAAATAATTTTATTCCGTTCTCTGGCTCTGAGAAAAGCTAATACAAGTGCAAATTACTTTACCCTGGACATTTGTGACGCCATTAAAGCTTCGATACTAAAAGGTCTTTGTCCAATCAAACCGCCTATTCAGGTGATTGAACTAACATTGGATCAAACATCAATACATAGACTCGCTTATAATAAAGTTAGTAGCGGTAGGCTTAGTATGAAAATAACCCAAATACTCAAAAGGCTCGACTACTCGACTCAAGAAAGGCTCAGCTTTTGTAAAATGAGAAGATGTATTTCTCAATGAAATAAAAGCTGACTCCATCCAATAAACCTATTTCATTCAGCTCCTATTTTATTTTTAATCCATTGCGCTATTTAAGGAAAATTCCCTTTTTCCGATATTGCTGGAAACGTGGTTACTCCCACGTAAATCTTACATAAAAAAAAATTAAATAGACTTTATAAACTTGTTTACTTATTCCGATCCCAAAGTTCCTGTCTAGTGAAGCGTAGGAGGGCACGTGTGTGTCGAACAATTGGTTATTTACTGTTGCTGGTACTTTATGATATTAAAAAACCAGCCAAGTGCGAGTCGGACTCGCGCACCGAGGGTTCCGTACAAACCTGTAGATATATAAGTAAAAGTTATAGTATTTTTATTCCACTTATCTATTTTAATTTCAATTTAATACCTCAACGCATTCATGAGGAAAGGGGTAGTAAGTTTAAAATTATTAAAAAAATATTTTTACTATATGATTTTTCCTTTTTCTGTGCTATGAGATGTTGCTTCGTACCAAATTTCAAGATTTTGAGTTCACGGGAAGTACCCTGTAGGTTTTGATTCCCTTGCGAGTGCAAGAAATGCAGCATAAACGGCTGTATCTTTTGATTGTGTTGGTTTTGAAGTTTGATTTTTTTACAGCTCCAAGGGACAGTAGACCTGAGTATTTTATATGAATTTCAGCTTGATACCTCCATGCGTTCCTGAGAAAAAGGGTCTTGACACACAGACGGACGGACAACGAAGTGATCGTATAAGGGTTCCGTTTTTTCTGTTTGAGGTAAGGAACCCTAAAAAACACTAGATTTTCAAATTCACGCTATCATAACTTACCAACTCTGTTAAATTACTAGCCTTTGTTAACCAAACTTTATGAAAAGATAAACTTCGTTTTGTAATTTCTTTGATAAAAGATATTATAAAACGAAAAACAGAAATTCTTAGTGAGTACGATGATGAATTATTACGATGGTGCAAAAAGTCAGTGCTCGTAGCCATTTAGTGTATCATAATAAAATAGCTACTTTCGTGGTATATAACGACGTCGATCAAGCTTACATTCATGAACATTTGTATTCTGAGTACGACTGGAAGGGAATGTTCGGTAGAGATAAGGCGGAAGTAAATACCACACAGTTATAATACCTTGCTGAGGTATTCCGAAACAATGTTTTCTTTCATACTTATCTTAATACAGCGAACATTTATTGTGACATTAGTAGTACTTTGTGCTTGAGTCGTCGACGTAATAAAAAAGCTCCCTTCTAAGATAAAGCGAGTTCCTTTGAAATAAATAAACTCGTAAAAGTGTCTCCCATTTTCTTGCAACAAACGGATTGTATTGTACGAGTGACTTACACACACATATCATACGCGCTATGGAAATATACCCCAGATGCTAAAAAAAATTAAAGGTCTAAGATCTTACACACAAGGCTCGTAATTTTTTTTTAACTAAGGTAGATTTTTTAAATCTAGATTACTTAGTTTAAAAATAATTTTACCGAATTTCTTTTCAAACACACAAAATCTTGTTGTTTATTATACATTTATTTTATTTACTAACGTTTAATATTAAGAGCATATATGACGTGAAAAGATGCAACGGCAGATTGATACAATAGTTATATTATGGGTTCAAATGAGAAACTAAAAAACCGAATTTCCTAAGCTATTGAAAGGTTCATCAAAATGAATTCATACGCGTTCAAACACACTTTCACATAATATGTGTCTACCCTGCCTCTGGTACAGAGATAGGTTAAATCCTGAAATAGATCTACTCATCCTACATTTAAAAAAAGATACGGGATTTTTATAAAAACCTAAATTCACTCGAATAAAATTGCTCTACTATTTCTATAAGTAATAATTTTAAATCCGTTTACAATTTATGATTTAAATAAGAAAATCAAAATAGCACGACATCGCTCTTTATATTACGGTCTGATATATCACTGAACCGCGCGTGCGGAGTTCCTTAACAATTTGTGGTATTGTCGGCTGACAAAAAGCCGTCGTTTGCCCCGGGACCACTCCATTAGGCCCGGAAAAGTCGCAAGACGTGTTTGCCCGAATTACGATACAAAATGTAGAGCTATTTCTATCACTTATTGTGCGGGCTTTGTGAATCGTGAGCAGTATTGTTTTGAGAGTTGATTTATGATACCCTATGTAGATTTATCGCATAGGCGTTTTCAGAATTTCGATCGCAATTTCGTATTTCTTCTAGATCTACCTATATAACTTCTAACCAATTCAGTACATTTCAATGCGTGTTTCACCAATATTTAGAACTAGTAGATGATGCCCGCGACTATGTCCGGGTGGATTAAAGTTTTTTTGCTTCTCGCGGACACTCGTTCATTTTCCGAGATGGAAAGTAGCCTATGTTCTTCCCCGGCATACCATCTATCCAGGTTCCAAAAAAATAACTTTAACTTTTCAGATTTATTCTATTATGTAGTTTTCAAAGCTTGCCCGATCCAACGACACCTAATATATTTAATGAATTTTCCTAAGGTTCCCTAATCCTAGGGTTTTTCTCAAAAGCAGGTTCTTCTCTCACCTTATCTCCATATCTGATCTCTCCAATTTTATTCGGTTCGGAAGTTTTTGTATTTAATGGTTTTTGAAAGAAACAAAATTAATCAAGTGATTCATTAATTTATTTGTCAATCGTTTTCCCAAACGCTGGAAACGTCTAGAATTAATTGGAGATCTAACTAAATTTCTAGATGGCCGCCGCATCTCAAGAAACTAATGAATCTACCAATATTTTTTTTTCCAACTAAGCATAAAGATTGTGCTTTGAAGTACTACAGTGAAATAACAACCATAATGAACTTTATCATAATGAACTTTAGTTCATTATGATTCCTAGACAATCTCTTGAATGTCTTTATAAATTATTATTTTTTTGTCTTTGATACTTGAAAAAGCAAAAATATAAAAGAGTAAACAAAATTAAGGCAAACTTTGCTCTCCCAAAGGTCTTTAACCTGTGACAGACAGACAGGCGGACACTGAACATCCGTAAACAATTCTCCCAAACAACCTGAAAGACAATTTTATTGCGTACCATTAAAGGAGCTTTGGCCATTAATATTAATGACTTTGTCTTTGTAACCAAAAATTAGGTCACACTTAGTCGATCGTCTGGAATGGTTCTTTCAATAATATCAAATATTTTTAAATATTCATCACGATTAAACCTTGATTATTTATTTAAATTAGTTCCTTCTGAAAAATAAACAAGTTAAAACGGTCAAAATCTTAAAAGGCTGTCAGATAGTCCAGTCATTTGGTGCTCAAAAAGGGGGTTACCTGGAAAGTTTTCCGGGAGTTTTGAGAATACAATATCCAAATAACCAAACCCCATATTTTTTTCAGTTAATTGTTAATAACTTTTGCAATTTTTGCAAGCGGCTCTTGATTTTTTTCAAAAATCATCTAATGCTAATTCGAATCAAATGACACCTCGTTCATATTTTTCGGAAGCGGAGAAAAAAGTTTGACTCAAAAAGCACTTGTTGACTAGACTATCTACGTTATTGGAATCTACATACTCACTTTACATAATATTGTCTGTCGTACCAATATTAACATGACAACACAAGTTGATTAAAAGCGAGCTGCAAATTCCAGCATCCTGTTGTTTCAGACTCTCCAAAATAGTTCGGCGAACTAAGATGGAATTTATGCTAATTCCTGGTTTGTTATGAGATTGTACTCCCCAAAGCTATAAGTTTAATAAAACTTTACCACAAATTGGTTCTGGCATTGCGCTTTGTCCACTATATTCGCTGTCTTCTCTATTATTAACTGTAAAATTTTGTGCTTAAATTACTAATTAGTCCCAACTTATTTAGGTCCACTTTTGTGACCTGGAGACAGCGTCGCTAGTATTATAATATGAAAAATAAAATAAAAACAAAAACTAAACAGGCATAAAAAATAATTTCAATTATGACCACCAAGCCAGATAAGTTCGTTGGACTATACACATTACACATATTATATAATATTGTGATCACAAAAATCATTATTAGGCTGATTGCTGTTGTCGTTTCAAGTGAAAAACATCCGCTCACCACGGTTGGACTTATATTTCTTGAACTTTTGTAGCGAATATACAACAGCTCCCTACGACTAGTTTGATGTCGTCTGTCGAACCAATCGGAGTCTACCAATTCTGCGCTTGACGTAACGTTATGTAACTTATTGCATTTACATAATAAAGGTTAAAGCAAAGGATCTCATAAAAAATATACACCGCATACATTTAAAAAGCACGTAGCAAACACGAAATTAATGAAATTCCCCAGATAGCAGTGAAACATTACGATAATGTAATGAAAAGCCTAATCGCTTTACAATAAAAATTGATTTCCAATAAAAACAGGAAAACGGATATTTCGCGTTCCTCGAAACGTCTTAAGACCTGAAAATGAAAGTATCATTGAATTCCTTAGCCCACAAAAGACCAGCTCAGAAAAGGACATTACAATGCTAATACAATCTAATTCAATGCCTCTCGATCCAAGTAATAGGGCTAGTTCATGCATGGGGGGTAATCGCGCGGATTTTGTGTCATGCGATTAAAGGACAGAAACATTAAGGCAGTGAGTGTGCTAATTCAAATCTCATTTCAGGTCCTAAATACCTACGCAGTTAAGGCAAATAAAAAAAAATAGCGACTATTTTTGGGCGTTTGATTTAAATAAAGGCTTTTATTATATCTGATAAATGAATACGAACACATTAATGTTAGTTACAAGAAAACTCAGGACAAGAAAGATCGCCGGAGCTTGGAGTTTCTTCACACGATCAAATCAGAAATGAGGAGATCCGAAGACCCAGGTGGTGCAAGACCGCGGCATGTTGAAGTCCTTGCAAGAGATTTGTGGTATGTCAAACTGTGGACGACTATCGCTTGACGACGACGAATGTAAACAAGAACCGCACGAATGCCGCCATGTCTGAGCTAGCCTTAAGGGTACATTGGTGGAGGGAATTCTCTGAAGGGCTGCACATTGTAACAGATGTCTCATCCCGTAATCTAAGTGGAAGGCCTAATGTCGCCTACTAATCAGACGAAAAGCTTGCCTAGGATTTATAAATGCAAAAGTTTCGGGCTGTTCTTGTACCCTGAAACCCTAAATATTCTAATAATGCTTTGAAATCGTAGACAATATATTATTTAAAATAGATCCGAGCACAGCAAGGTTTTCGAAGCAAATACTCCAAAACAAAATATATGAAGTTTTTTTTTTAAATTCGAAAGTACCGTACACGATGTAATGAGTACCATGTAATGACCACAGAGGTAATACACAAGACACTATCAAAATCCCCAAACTATGAGTTTAAATTACTAAAAAACTCTAAATTAATTAAGAAACTTCATCCTTCCCTGACTTTCCACGAAAGCTTAATTAATCCCCCGAAAGGCAATCACTTGCAATATTTGTCACTGGAATAATTATTTTGTCTTTAGTGCATTTCAATCAGCTCTTTATTTCGATTGGATTTAATTTTCTAAACTCTTGAATCTCTGCAAGCGGGCTCTTATAAACTTAATAATTCGTTTTACAATTTACAGAATTTGCTACATATTTTATCACTTTCAGTTTCACAATACTTCTGCTTGATTAAGTTTGAAGTTTAAATCCCGATATAGTCAATCAGACAATCTTAAGTTCTGCGTTCCGCGTTCACTTTAATCTTTACGACGATGGCTGAGGGCCTGTGCCCATAGACGGCACGGCACGGCAGGGGATTTTTCCCGCGACGAATAGAAATATAACTTAATAGTATGACGATAAAATAAAAAATTCAATGCCTATAAATCATACCGCCTAGTGCCTAAAGTGTTTTTGTACCTACGATGCATCAATCTAAATCAAATAAAAAAAACTATTGTACGAAAACAAAACATTTATTTATTTATTTATAGATTAGCGCTTGACTGCAATCAGACTTCCTGGCCAAGTAGTGATACAGCCTAAGTTGGAGCGCGCTTGCCTAGAAGATGTTTATTCACGCTTGATTTGAAGATACCAATATTATAAGCGGAGGGAAAAACGGAAACCGGAAGGGCGTTCCGTTAATATTAATTAATTATTGATAAAAATTAAATGTTTTTAAAAATAATGTTTTTCTATTGTTTCAGGGCTTTCCTTAGAATAATATGTGTGTGCTGCCCGAGAAAGTTGCGTCGGAAATACCAACCACAACTCCGCTTCCAACAATCTAAGGTAACATTCATAATTAAATTAAAATCACCCTTATTGACAACGATAAATATATATGCTGCTGTAGTACCAGCTTAGTACAATAATATGTCGAACAGTTGGCCAAGTATCATAAAAGGCTACCACTTTAAAAAAAACCTTTTACTCTAAGATGACTCTAACTAGTTATTTGTATTTGCGACTACGTCTGTGTGAAATTTTAGTTTATTTTTCCGTGAGACGTGTGGTAAACAGTATTCATCTCAAGAACCAAAAACCAACTGGAATGTTAACCAAAATTTATGAAAATTGGTTCAGAGATGAATCAATAAAAAATAGGCTGCATACCTATGTATAGAAAAGCAGGCAAACACGCATTATATTTTTATCAAGCTGCATACCTACATAGATGAGCAGGAAAACACGCAAGATATTTTTATCCCATAATAGGGCCTGTTTAATTTCAAAAGTATTCTCATAATGGGGCATGTTTTAGTTTATAAGCATTTCAAAAGTATGACGTAAACTATAAAATTTGTATTGACATTGTTTAATTTTTAGCTTAGTATAAAAATTCTTTTACTTTCAGTGGCGAACGACCCGCCGTTATTACTCCTCCGGCGAACTTCAAGCTATGAGACAAAACTCGTGCGAGCAAACTTTCATATAGCGGGCATATTGTAGCGGCCCAACTTTATTCTTCACCTCATTATCTCTTGTACTTCAAGTGCCTTCTCTAAATAATATCTTCCTACAGTTTTTGTACTTTCATAAAATTCCCTGACTCAATTTTATAGGAACATATTCCATTACTCGTAGCAAGATTTTGAAAATCTATATTTGGTTTTGAAAGAGAGGTACGTGTGATTATACAACCTTTTGCACTGTATAAGTGACTTCGCCTTCCTTGGCATGTTTTATCTGTGAAACATTTACATGTATTCCGCACAACTCCAATGTTATTAATGTAATCATTTAAAAAGCTTTCCGCGTTTATGTTCATAACCATGTCACTGTTTTAAATTGCTCCGCTCCAAATTGCATGTTTCTATTGATAGTCGTGAAACTGTGCTTCCATTTATACTGCGACCCGCTGCATCGTCGCAACGAAACCTAAATGTTCACACGTTTCCTCTTTGCATGAAATAATCTGAATAACAAATGTGTGACTTTGCTTACAAACACTTTTCATCCCAAATCCGTGTTGTTTTCAACTCGTATGCAAAGCTCACTGCACCCTACGAATTTTAAAATGTACTTGTTTACCTCTTCTGTCCAATGCTATGTAAAGTTATTTCTGGGATAAATGTGCAATTATGATCCTACAAAGTTTACCTACTCTAACAAAATATTAAATTTTTGAATTTATAGAATAAATTAATTATTCTGCCTGAGTCTGCTTATCATTCTAAGCCTATTTGGCACACTGCAACTATTTACACAGAGCGACTCCGACCTCCGCAACGTTTTTCCTGCAATGTCTTCGTAAAAATCGGGAACTTTGACCCATTAATTTAATGATAAAAACTATTACCCTTTAAATTTAACTGCAGATTCTGAATAGGTTCTCAGCATTGGTTTATATTTTTCAGTATCCAGTGACAACGATGATGTATTCATCTGTGTCACAGCACGAGATGTGTCGGCTGTGACATCAGGCGCGTGCGGGGACCTGCCGCCCGACCCGCACGCGCTGCTCTTGATGTCGGGGCCGCCGCTCCCAGCGCAACGCCAGGAGAGATGGCAACACACCCTCCAACGACTACCCAATGAGGACGATAGAAGAACCAAATGCATGCGACGAACCCATCCAATGCCTAAATCGTCACATTTGCACGGAGACCTCCTTTTGTGCAGATTCGGAATCAATCAGTGAAATTAGCATAGAAAGCGATTCCAGAAATCCCTCTATCAAACGTAATCTTAGCAAAAAGAGAGTCACTTATCAAACCAAAGCTGAAATAAATTCAAATTAGACATTTTAAAATTATATTATTGTTTTAATCATGCAGTTGATAAAATTAAAATTAATTTCACAATTGATTGATTCGTTAAATGCATAAAAATAGTGAAAAAAGACTAAGTACGAATTTTTTAACTGTATTAAGATATGCGTTTTTTATTTTAGCTTTTTCAATGAGTTCAATAAACTTAAGAAATAGAAGTGTAATCTTATTCTAACATCTAGAACTCTGACTTTATGCCATTAATCAAAAAATAACGCGAGTAACTTTTTTACTTGAAGTAAGACAACCCAAAGTAAAAGCAATTAGATCTCCTATAATTGTATCGTACTACTACTCTATCGTACTGTATCGTAATCCTATAATTGTAGAAATACATTATGAACAAATACATAGTATAGAAGTCAAATTATAAAACTATCTAGTCACTTTAATTCCGAGATAAATGCGATCAGGAGCTGTGATTTACTAGCTGTGTATATATTATTAGCGTCTTTTTAACATAATATAATACCACATGAATGCTTCACATGGTAAGAATTAAGGGTATTGTAATTTGTATATAAATAAAATAAGGGAAGTAATGCGCTTCGAGACTGTAAATAATATACTTAGTTTAAATTATTTGTTCAAACTTCAATGCTCCTAAATTCTTCTAATATTAAGTATAAGTCATAATTATTGAAATTAAGCAAAAGAAATATTTGTAACAAAATCATAAAAAATATGAATTTTCAAAATGAAAAGGTAATGTTACAAACCGATTTTCATCAATGTTAGATATTTTTATTATATGTTATAGAAATTCGACTGTATATTGTAAAATATTATCTTATATATAAAATTCTCGTGTCACAATTTTCGTTCCCATACTCCTTCGAAACGGCTTGACCGATTCTCATGAAATTTTGTGAGCATATTCAGTAGGTCTGAGAATCGGCCAACATCTATTTTTCATACCTCCACGCGGACGGAGTCGCGGGCATCAGCTAGTATACAATAAACATTCCATTTTTTATAAACTTCGTGGCATGTTACGGTGTTTTCAGTTTAGCGATGCTATATTATTATTGTGGTTAAGAGGCCCAATTATTGTTTAAGCAATTCGTAATCATTTGATAGCTTAAAACGTATTAACCGAGCTGTTTAAAGAGTTCATAGTGCTTTTTGACGTGCAGACATCTAAGAACTCCTTAAACAGGTCGAATTATACGTTCGACAAACAATTACGATTACGATTTTCTTACACAATCGGGGGGCTGATTAGTAAAAAGTGATTTCCTTAGAGATACTAAGACATTTTATCAATTAATGAAGGTACTTAATAGTATAGAAGACCATAGAAAAAATGGCAGACACATATTTACCTCCTTAATTATCTTTCAAAGAAATAAAATTTACGTTAAATGTAAATTGCATAAACAACACCAGCGTGCCTGTTTTCTTATTGTAAAATAATATTTAATGCAACTATAAAAGAACCTATAATATTCATACATCTCTATGTTAAACTGTTTTATATCTTATATTAATTATGAAACAAATGCTAGTCAACAAATCTGTGAATAATAAATGTAATTAATAGCTACTTACCTACTTGTAAAATGCGTCGTCGTAATATTTATATTAAATATTTTTCCAATTAAGTTGTTTTATTTTACCCGAAATTTTTAGTTAATAACAACATAATATTTACGTTGAATATTTTCATCTTCTGTATATATAAAAGCGAAATACCACTCACTCACTGACTAACTCACTGACTGATTCACTGACTGACTAATCACGATATCTCAGGAACTATAAAGCGTACAGACTTGAAATTTGGAAGGTAGATCCTTCCGTGGTGTAGACGCCAGCTAAGATAGAGTTTTGAGAAAATTCACCCCTAAGGGGTTAAAATAGGGGTTGAAAGTTTGTATGAAAGTCCTTTGTTTTTGAAGTTAGAGACATGAAAATTGGCAATTAAATTATTAGTTATAAATAATAAAAACCTGTATAAGCAATTTTACGAAAATGTACCCCAATAGGGGTAAAATGGAGGTTGGAAGCTTACATACGGGTTCCAAGTTTTTGAAGTAAGAGACTTGAAAATCGGGATTTAGGTTATTAGTTTTAAGTTATAATAAACTGTATAAGCAATTTTAGGAAAATCTACCCCACAGAGGGTGAAATGGGGGTTGTAAGTTTGTATGAAAGTCATATGTTTCTGAAGTTAGAGACTTGAAAATCGGGATTTAGGTTATTAGATTTAAATAACAATAACCTGTACTTATAAGCAATTTTACGAAAATTCACCCCAAAAGGGGTGAAATGGGGGTGAAAGGTTACATACAAATTTTATGACTTTGAAGTATAGACATGAAAATTAGCATTTAAGTTATCAGTTTTAAATAATAAAAAAACCTGCATAAGCTAAATAAAGCCTCTATAGATAGGCTGTTTGCAGCGGGAAAATTTCATAATCTCATAGGAAATCAACAATTGTACGCGGACGAAGTCTAGTATTATATAAATGAGAGAGGAGAAACAGAACGGATTGTCTGATGTATGACTGATCTGATTTTGCATGGAGGTTCACTCTTACATTGTCCACGCTATATATTTTGCATTATATTACATGATACATCACATTACGCACACAAGTCTGGACCCGCCTTAAAGTCAACTACTCAAAAAACAAAATTTTTCTTAAAAATTCTAATGGGATTTTGAAACGTAACGTAATTCACGCTGACAAAGTAAAGGAGCCTGCTTCATTGATGTAGTATGGAGGTTTTATTCGGATTTATATAGTTTTTTTTTTATAAAGGATTCGTTTATACAGTTATTATTAATGTAGACTTTCTTAAAGTTAAATGTAACATAATATAACATAGCATAATAATCCGAGAGTTATAAAGTAATTTAAAACTTGAGTAATTTTCCGAAAGGTTCAAATTAATTTAAAACAAGAACAATATGATATCTCAATGGTACTTATAAAGTAACACTAATTTATTCTCAGAACTTATAGCATCCACTCTATACATACCATTAATTTATACCATCAAGTTATACAAATCAAATACTATCAAAACCTTTTTGTATGTTTCCTCTATCTTCACAAAAATATTTAAATTTTGATAAATTGGTTTTCATTATTAATTATAATAATATAGTTGCTCCTTTATAATATTAAGTTTACACTTGTTAGGCCACAAACTTATCTATCTTTTCAGACCAGATAAAAAAGCTACATCGATAAAACAAGGGTTCAATGACCGTTGGGCTGGAGGATAATTTATATTATGGTTAGACATTTGGTGATTTTTATTGGTCGTCTTTTGCGAAATGAGAGGGACGAAACAGCTGATGCCTAAATTGTTTTTTTTTGTTCTAGTTTTCCACTTTTATTTTTGCCTTTGACAAATTTTAATAAAAATTTACATAATATGATACTTATTCGTGGTAAGCATGTGTATTGATTTTCTAGGAGTATACTTATTATTAAATTTTATACAATTACGAGATAAAAAGAAGTCAAACATTAGATAAAAGGATACTTTGTTTTTACCAACAGTTTACTTAAGTTTCTGTCTTCGGCTTATCGCACTAACGTGATACTCATACATTGCGTGAACTATTTACTATTCTAGTAAATCATACGCCTGACAGGTATCTTACTAATAAAGGTGTTGTTACACGTAAAAATATTTAATTTAGAACATTGCAGAAACCTCGGTAATCGCAAAACTGTTTTAAAAGAGAATCGATAACCTCGTACAATTTTAATGCCCAATACTTATAATAAAACTGTAACAGGTCCAATTCTGTACATTGAAGATATTTTGAAAATTTTTTTGGAGGGCACTCATTATTCGATACTGAAGCCAAATCTGTATTTTTTTTTCATTTTTGTCTGTCTGTCTGTCTGTCTGTCTGTCTGTCTGTCTGTATCATGGCCGCGCATCACGCCGAAACTACTGAATGAATTCAAACGAAACTTGGCACGATTTGAGCCCATACTACGAGGTAGGACATAGGATACTTTTTATCCCGAAATTCTACCCCCGAAGGGGTGAAATAGGGGTTGAAAGTTTGTATAAAAGTCCTTAATTTCTCAAGTTATAGCCATGAAACTTAATATATGAGCTGCGGATTGTAAATGAAAACATATGTGTTTCAAAGATTTTCAAAATTCTACCCCCGAAGGGGTGAAATAGGGGTTGAGAGTTTGTATAAAAGTCCTTAATTTCTCAAGATATTCTCAAGTTATATAAACGATACAGGGTATTTTGGCTTTCGTTAAAAATTAAGAATTACGTGTGTCACAGTTTCTCAGACTTCAACCCCTAAAGTGGTAAAATAGGGGTTGAAAATTTGTATGAAAGCTATAGCCATGAAACTTGGTATATGAGCTAAAAGTTGAAAATTAAGAAATACGTATTTCACAGTTTTTGAAAATTCGACCCCCAAAGGGGTGAAATAGGGGATGAAATTTGGTATGAAAGGCCTTCATTTCTCAAGATATTTTGCAAGTTATATCAACGAAACTTGGTATTTTGACTTTCGGGTAAAAAATAAAGAAGTAGGTACGTGTTTCACAGTTTTTCAAAATTCCATCCCCCAAGGGATAAAATGGGGTTGGAAGTTTGTATGAAAGTCCTTAATTTCTCAAGTTATAGCCATGAAACTTAATATATGAGCTGCGGATTGTAAATGAAAACATATGTGTTTCAAAGATTTTCAAAATTCCACCCCCGAAGGGGTGAAATAGGGGTTGAGAGTTTGTATAAAAGTCCTTAATTTCTCAAGATATTCTCAAGTTATATAAACGATACAGGGTATTTTGGCTTTCGTTAAAAAATAAAGAATTACGTGTGTCACAGTTTTTCAGACTTCAACCCCTAAAGTGGTAAAATAGGGGTTGAAAATTTGTATGAAAGCTATAGCCATGAAACTTGGTATATGAGCTAAAAGTTGAAAATTAAGAAATACGTATTTCACAGTTTTTGAAAATTCGACCCCCAAAGGGGTGAAATAGGGGATGAAATTTGGTATGAAAGGCCTTCATTTCTCAAGATATTTTGCAAGTTATATCAACGAAACTTGGTATTTTGACTTTCGGGTAAAAAATAAAGAAGTAGGTACGTGTTTCACAGTTTTTCAAAATTCCATCCCCCAAGGGATAAAATGGGGTTGGAAGTTTGTATGAAAGTCCTTAATTTCTCAAGTTATAGCCAAGAAACTTGGTGTATGAGCTATCGGTTAAAAACAAAGAAATACGTGTTTCACAGTTTTTCAAAATTCTACCCCCAAAGGGGTAAAATAGGGGTTGAAAGTTTGTATGAAAGTCCTTCATGTCTCAAGTTATAGCCATGAAACTTGGTATATGAAATGCGAGTTAAAAATGAAGAAATATGTGTTTCACAGTTTTTCAAAATTCCACCCCCAAAAGGGTGAAATAGGGGATAAAAGTTTGTATGAAAGTCCTTCATTTCTCAAGTTATAGCCATGAAACTTGGTATTTGAGCTGCGAATTGAAAATAAAGAAGTACGTGTTTCACAGTTTTTCAAAATTCTATCCCCCAAGGGGTAAAATAGGGGTTGAAAGTTTGTATGAAAGTCCTTCATTTCTCAAGTTATAGCCATGAAACTTGGTATATGAGCTGCGAATTAAAAATGAAGAAATACGTGTTTCACAGTTTTTCAAAATTCTACCCCCAAAGGGGTGGAATAGGGGATAAAAGATGGTATAAAAGGTCTTCATTTCTCAAGATATTTTAAACGAATCTTGGTACGAGTATTTTGGCTTTCGGTAAAAAATAATGAAGTACGTATGTCACAGTTTTTAACATTATCACCCCCGAAGGGGTAAAATAGGGGTCGGAAATTCGTATGAAAGTCCTCCATTTCCCAAGTTATAGGAATGAAACTTGGTATGTGAGCTACCGATTGAAAACATAGAAATATGTGTTTCACAGTTTTTGAAAATTCTACCCCCATAGGGGTGAACTAGAGAGTTGGTCCTTCAATCACGCCGCAACAGAGCAACGGGTATTTTGCACAGGTAGTTAAGGACCTGAAGAGTGGTATAGGCTACTTTTTATACCGGAAAATTAAGGCGTACCTGTGAGGAAAAAAACTTAAACCACGCGGACGAAGTCGCGGGCATCTGCTATCTTACTAATAAAGGTGTTGTTACACGTACACATTTAGCAACCATTTATAAATGTAAAAATATTTAATTTAGAACATTGCAGAAACCTCGGTAATCGCCAAACTGTTTTAAAAGAGAATCGATAACCTCGTACAATTTTAATGCCACATAATTTCATATCTCTTGAAATCTACTCGTAGTTAAATTGTAACCGTATTTCCTATTAAAATGGAATCGGAATTCATACAATTTACGGAATAGAGCATGGAGCGCTGTTGATTTCAACTGCTTATTAAATAAAAAGAAGTTTTTCGTAACAATTTCTTAAACAGTTAATATTTTCAATAATACTCTTTCATCTCATCATATACCTTCAGGAATTTTCACAATATGGTAATTATTTTTCTTAAGATGATAATAATCAGTTTTCTTTTTTTGAAACAAACATACCAAATACTAAAAGATTTGAACCAATCAAGCAATGTCCAATATTATTAAATTAGGTTAAAGTCATTCATAACTTTGAGCTTAACTCATTTAACTTTGGTATTACGACGCTTCCGATATAAAGTTGTAAAGTTGGTACTTTTGCAAAGACTAGATACAGACGACTAACTTGCAAGTGTAAGTTAAAGACCAAAACCAGGATTGTCATCAACTCACTTAAAGTTCACAAGGAGTTTAATTCGCTATAATCCGCCACAGTAGGTAAACCTATGTGGTACAGTGTGTACTCCTATCTTGTAGCTTGCGATATTCACCACACCACACAAATCTTCCAAATTATTCTCAACGTACGTTTCACTCCGACACCGGAGCATCTTTAGGAGATGTTAACTCAACATCTCCTGAAGATGCTCCGGTGTCGGTGTACTGTGGCGGATTAAAGCGAACTAAACTTCTAGTTCTTTCAATATCTTGGACTTCCGCAAAGTAACGCCTGCTTAAACGCCCAATAATTAATCTTCCTAATATGAATTTGTAATATTATAAGGCAACGATGTTTGGAGTATAAACTACCAATATACCTAGTATGCGAATGATATTATTTAAGTTAAGTAATACACATTATATTCTCATTTAACTACAGCTGCTATTATTGAAAATACTTCCAAATACATTACATAACCTATTATTATTATTATATTTTTAAGAATGTTTCAGATAGTCTATTTCTTTGTGTGTGAGTACGCGAAAAGGTAATAATATTTTAGTTAAGGTATATGAAGGACATTTTGATTTCAGTTAGAGGTTCAGGTAGATTAACTTCACCATTCAAAAGCAATTCCAGAAGTTTATTTGAATATAAAAATGATTTTGATTTGTTTTTGATACAGGCAGAACTTATTGGTCCGGTATACATTTACTTTCGTAATACCAATTATATGAAGAGCCTGAATTCAACATCAATCCAATAACAGAAATAGTTCAGTAAATTAAACATTTCAAGTTAAAACTAAATAAATGCAGCCATTTCCCGTGCCTTTAATCATACGCTTTGCTTTAAACACATTTATATCACGCCATCAACATCGGCAGCCATTTTTCACGTGAAATTGGAAAGCCGTGTAAATATAGAACAAATGATTTATTTACACTGATCGCACGTGAATGCAGGTCTTATAATAAAACATGATTACGACCTTTTGGGGTGCCAAGACTTCGCATGGAAGTAAGTAAAATGTATCGATTTGTTGCATGTGTCACGAAATTGTAAAAGACCTTTCAGAGACTGATTTGCTTATCGCTTTCATCGATAAAGAACGTCGAGTTCCTGAATCAATTTTATTTTTACCTTGTACACTTCTTTTTTTATTTTATTTTGTAGACATCGTGGCTAATTCATACTAACATAATAAATGCGAAAGTATGTCTGTCTGTCTGTCTACTACGCTTTTACGGCCCGATTCAACCGATTTTGATGAAATTTGGTACAGGGATAGGTTGTATCCCGGAGAAGTACATTTTACTACTATCCCGGGAATAAAAAAAACTAAATCCACGCGGAAGCCTTATTATTAATATACACTAGGTACTTACACTTACTCTAAACCAACTTGATAGGACTAATTAATGTATTGCTTACCCTTCCATGATGTTCAAGGGAAAAGATAAAAGAAAGTCAGAGAAATCTCAATTTATTTTTTCAAAACTATGGAAATTCGATGGCTTACACTAACACTGCAATTTGAACTCTTAATTAATATTATTATCTGTTTTTTGCAGAAAACAGTAAAATTTTAATAACAATAACTATAGGTAGGTATATTGATAATGTCGATTAATATGAAATACAACTGAATATCTGTACTACTTACGAGTACATCTTCCCTTTTTCTTGCGATGGGTACACAAAAGTACACGTGACGGCTCCTCTTATAACAGATTTTCAGAACGCTTCGAGCTATTGATATGGCTCACGAATACTGAATAGCAAACAATGATTCCTTACACTGGAAAACTTTATAGAGTAGATAGGTTTAAACAAGTAGATTTTCAAATGAACTAAAGATTTATATCAGACATTTTTAGGGATAGGGAGGAGCGTCCCGTAGTCGCAAGTGATAAAGTTCAATGATCGACTCTTCGGTTTAGAGTTATAAACAACTCTCTGTGACTCTCTTGTTGTCATGTTTAACACAGACCACCATTTTGAAAGTTTACCTTGGACAATAGAAATTCATATAAGTAGTTTACTAGAATTATCCTAATAATAAAACTTCGATTAGGTATACTTTGCATCGCAAAATAATATTATATACTCGAATGTTTTATAAATATTATAAATGCAAAGTTTGGATGTATGGATGGATGTATGGATGTTTGTTACTCAATCACGCCCCAACAGCTTAACGGATCTGGCTGAAATTTGGCACAGAGATAGATTATAGTCTGGAATAGCACATAGGATTTCAATCCCGGAAAATTAAAGAGTTCCCGCGGGAACCATACAAAACCTCGATCCACGCGTACGAAGTCGCGGGCATCAGCTATTGTTTTATAAGGGTGTTAAAGATAGACTCGTCGCAGTCCAGTTTACGTTTTCCCTTGCGTTGCCCTTACATTTTTATTTTTCCGCTAGAATAAAGTCACGAAGTGTATACAGATCATTTCACGTATTCCCACACCGTGAAAGAAGTTAAATAGAAATGGGATCTTCGGTTTCTCACTAGATTGGGACTGATTTAATAATCCGCTCACTTGTGCGTGGAATTTTGAAGACAGTATTATAGAAATCGTATATTGTACTGAGCAAAAGTTTTAAACATATTTTTATAGATATTATATATAATATATCTCCTTCGCTGCTGAGTTAGAATACAGTCTAGTTTCTTCTACTATTTTCTCACTAGGTAGATATTCACTTGACGTGAATATAAGAATAAGAAAACCCTCGTACTCCTTGTGCAGATCCCGAGCAAGGGCAATTTGGGAATTTATAATTTCTAAATTTTCTATAATTTACCACCCTACCGACAATAACGTACCGCCAAGCTTTTTACGGTCCCGCAGTACAATGCGGTGAAAAAACTGATTATAGGGATGAGTTTGATATATCTTTCTCACCCCTTCCGAGTTGCTAGACTGCTAGCATTTTAGACAGCATCATTACTTACCACCATCCAACTCGGATGGGCAGCGTTCGGGAAACTCCACGACATCTTCTCGTCCAAAATCCCTCAGTGCCTGAAGACGAAAGTTTTCGAACAGTGCGTGTTGCCAGTGAAGACTTACGGCTCTGAAACATGGTCGCTAACTATGGGCCTCATAAGAAGGCTCAGGGTCACTCAGCGGGCGATGGAGAGAGCTATGATCGGAGTATCCCTGCGTGATCAAATTAGAAATGAGGAGATCCGTAGGCGAACCAGAGTAACCGACATAGCTCGAAGAGTCGCCAAGCTTAAGTGGCAATGGGCGGGGCACATAGTTCGTAGAACAGATAGGCGTTGGGGACCCAAAGTGCTCGAATGGCGGCCTCGCACCGGGAAACGCAGCGTTGGACGACCCCCCACTAGGTGGACGGATGATCTCAAGCGTGCAGCTGGGAGCCGCTGGAAACAAGCGGCACAAGACCGTGCTTTGTGGCGATTCATGCAAAAGACCTTCGTCCAGCAGTGGACGTCTATAGGTTGAGACGACGACGACGACGATTACTTACCACCAGTTGAGATCGCAGTTTGACTGCGATCTTGTAGTAGACTAAAAATAGTTTAAGAAAAATAATAAAAATCTTGTACATTTTATAACGGAAAAGGTAATCAGATAATCCTATCGTAACATACTAAATCCATATACCATGTTACGAGACACAGGTAAAAGGTTGGACAGTGACTGATTTCGGCAGTGGAGTGCTACCTAGAGATAAGGGTCGATTTATCCTATGTCATTAAGCACCTCGAGTTCGTATATACATATAGGATTCTGACTGATACGTTTAAAATTGAAATCTACAGGTGCCACTCTCCATACAATCTATCACCTTTAGGTTGCCTGAAACAGACCACTCGAAGTGATGAGGCCCGACCGCCTTTACACCCTAAAAAGTTATACATTTTTACATATCATCACTATCACTACATATTATAAAACAAAGTTACCCTGTGTCTCTCTGAACGCGATAAACTCAAAAACTACCAAACCGATTTTCATACAGTTTTCACGGACGGGCGTTTGGACGGTTTGCACAGAGTGATTTTCAACGAATACATACTTTCGCATTTATAATATTAGTAAGAAGTAAGATAAGAAGAGAGTTAAAATCACCTACCTATGACTTCCCTAAAATAAGGATTATAATTCTAAAACAAAAACGTCAACAATACAATACGGCTTTAAGCAATGGTATCTTTACAATGAAGCTATTCGTGTCTTGTCATAATATCGCTCTACGTTACATGATGTTTCACGTAAACAAACATTAATTATTAACGTCTATAAAGCGAGCATAAGCTTTATGGAACATATTGTAATACTCTACAATGGATGCTATAACCAGATTATCAAGATATCAATAGTTTAGTGTTAGTCGTCCAATATTATTAGGGTAAGATAGCAAGAGGCGTTGCTGAAATATTATATGAAGTTGCATTTCCGTAGATTGCGTTTCAATGCAATACCAAGTTACAACTCAAAAAAAGTAAAAAGAACATTTACAAACTGAAATCTAGCTAGGTAATTAGATATTCACATTTTTTAAACAATAATTATGTACTAATTAACTTGGAACGTAACCAATCTATACTTACTTATCTATATATATAAAAATGAATTCCTATTTCCCTTGGTCACGGCATCACGCGTGAACGGCTGGACCAATTTCGAAAATTAAGGAGTTCCCGCGGGAATAACAAAAAACTTAAACCACGCGGACGAAGTCGCGGGCATCAGCTAGTCTATAATAAAACTGTAACTACAATGTAACAAAAACGTAAGTACGAGTATGTATATAACGTTTTATCAGTAGCGGGTCTTGTGAGAAAAACACGAGATTTCAGAATATCAAGCAGGCAATTTGGCGTGCAAAAGTGGCGTGCTAGGTAGGTACTATTTAATATTTTATTTTTTATTATATATTATTTTTTTATTATTTGCCTGGTGGGAGGCTTCGGCCGTGGCTAGTTACCACCCTACCGGCAAAGACGTGCCGCCAAGCGATTCAGCGTTCCGGTACGATGCCGTGTAGAAACCGAATAGGGGTATGGGTTTAATATAACTGCCATGCCCCTAACAAGTTAGCCCGCTACCATCTCAGACCATCAGGTGAGATCGCAGTCAAGGGCTTACTTGTAGTGGATAAAAAAAAAGACGTGTGGCACTCGGAGACTGCCGCGGTAAAGCTATTGCAATGAGGGCTACCGTTTTTATGCTCACTAGTTGGCGCCACTTGCGAGTAAGGTCCTGAAATATATCTGTATATTCGGTAAACAAGCATATTTCTGAAAAAAAGAACTCTTTTTTAAATAGTAAACATACAGGAACCAGGGAAATACTAACCTATGAATTAGCTGTTCTAAAGAATCCTCTCTATCTCTCGTTTTGTTTTGAACGGAAAAAAAACTTTGCGTTTTTGCATCCGATTGAGGTATATCGCGTTTAGTTTCGGTTCCGCGTACCTAGCTACCTTGGTCCCTGGTGCCAGTTGTACTCACTGCTTGCAGTTTGAGGAAGCGGCCGGGTCGATCTCGCGTTAGCTACTGCCCCCGACCGGGACGAAAACGCCGCGTATCCCTACTGCCCTTTTTCGTGAGGAAAAAGGTGCACGGGATCAAACCCTTCTGCCTACGCCCTCCACACCACGCAGGGTTGACCCGTATACTCCGTCCGCGGGCGCCTAAGCTGGGCCTCCCCTTGGGGTCTCACCTGGCTGGGTTGCACGCGAGGAGTTGCAGGTCGCCCTGTTAGGGTCGCAGTTTTTAAATCGTTTTACCCATTTTTAATAAGTTTTACCGTTTTATCCATGTTACCGTTTTATCTATTTTAATCCATTTTAACGCATTTCGAACCATATGCTGCCATGGCCGAGAGACGAACACTCGACCAGAGACCGCACAAGTTGGCAAGGGGACGTACCGGGATCCCGCGCGCAGTGACACGTCGCAACGTCGTGGACTTGGCCATGACTCCGCTTCCTGTCGCAGCGACCACGAGGCGTCCTCCGATCACCACGTCCGCTGTAGCGGATGTTGTAACATCGCCGCCATCTTCATCAGACGAGGATAGCGACGACGACCCGCCTGCCATCGTAGCCCGCGTAGCTGCGTCCACGCCCGGCTGCGAGCTGGCAAAGCGGGTTCGTTCAAGCACCTCTTCCTCCGGTTCGTCGGGTAACCAGGAGGACAAGCGGGTTAAGCTCAGCTTAGCCTTACCCGCGCCGCCTCCTGACTACCAAGACCCGCCGCCATCATCATCACCGACCCCGAGAAGGCGCCTCCCACTACAGGAGCCGTGCCCCCCACTCTCCCGCATTGATACTCCCTCATGCATGGAGACCGCTGCCCCGCCGCACCCCCCTGTCGCCGCGCGCCGCACCGCACCCCCGACGCCCGCTCGAGCGCGAGAGTCATACGACTCGGCTAGCTGGTCGAAAGACTCGACCAGCTACGCAGGCCTTGCCTCGCCAACCAACCGCGACGTGCAAATGACGTCGCCACAACCAAGCGCCTCGTACGCCGAGGCCGCCGCCGCACCGCCCTCACCGCGCCGCTCGCCACCGCCTGCCGCGCCTACCACCGCACCCACACCCAATGCCACTGCTGACCCTGCGCAACCAACGCCGCGCTCTGGTTACCCGCCACTAGTAGCGGAGTGCCTCCCTAACTGGTCGAGGCACTTCCAGGCGCTCTCTCGAGTGCTCGGACGGCTACCAAACGCGAAACCGTTGGGACGCGGGGTCCGCTTTCTTCCCAAAGACGCCGACGAATTCCGGGCTGTGCAGCGGCATCTCACAGAAGCCGCCGCAAAAGACAGTGCCATATCGTGGTACTGTTACAGCCCGGCCTCCGAAATCCCAGCGAAGGTGGCCATCCGTGGCCTCCCCCTCGATACCCCAGTGGACGAGCTGGTTGCCGCGCTGCGCGAACTCGGCTTCCCCGCCGAGGCGGCGCGAGCCATCCCACCGCCCCGAGGACGACATGGACAACATGGCTGCACCTACTTCGTGCGGTTGGCGCACATGACGAAGGAAGAACTACGCCAACTCTACCAAGTTAATGAAATCCTGCTCATGCCGCAAATCACTGTTGAGGCGTGGCGTGGAGGATCGAAACCGCCCCAGTGCCACCGATGCCAGACTTACGGCCATAATTCGGCCAATTGCCATAGAGTCTATGGCATAGACCCTTCCGCTGTGTCCGCTGTGCCGGTGAACACAGCGTGAAGGACTGCCCACGACCCCGAGATGCTGAGCCCACATGTGCTAACTGTGGGCAAAAGCACTCGGCGAACGACCGCCGTTGCAGCCCCTATAAACGCGAGGCGAGAAAGCGAGGCATTAACCTGCCGCCGCCACCTCGCGCGCCCGCCCGACAAAAACAGCGGGGCGTGGCCACAAGCCCCGCAACCACCGCCGCTCCATCAACCGCACAAACCCCTGCACCGCCAACCACAACGCAGCCGCCCACTGTCGCACAGTCGGTGATGACCGACACGCGACCTGTATCGGCACCACGAACCACGCAACCTGCGACCGCTGAGAGTGCTACGACTCTGGCAGCGGCCGCAAACCCGCACACCGAACGGGGCCAGCCGGTGCGAGCGAGAAGACGCCGCCGAAACCGCGCGCCTCGCTCACGCCGCACCGCACCAGCGGCGGCCCTCGACTCCGCAACAGCCGGAGCCCGCCGCTGGCCGACGATCACCCGCCGAGGCCACAAGCCAAGTGCCACCCACCCGCCTACCAACCGTACCACTAGCTACTCGCACGCGTCAGGCTGCACCAAGCCCGACACAATTCGACGCACCGCGTCCCCGCCAGGCCGCAGCTGCACGCCCGGCCAGCCAACCCGCCCCACAACCGTCAATCTCCGCTAACGCCCGCCCTGCAACCCAACCGGCCCAACAAGAAGCGCAGACCGACCCGGACATTGTGGCTATAGTCCGGGTCGTGATCGAGGCGCTCACGACTGGGCTGACGGCGTACCTGCAGGGCCAGGGCGCAATACAAGCCCTCACAGCAGGCTTGGCGGTGCTTACGCGCCTCCATGCCTAAAAAGAAGAAACGGGTCCCGCACGCGGTGACGATGACGTCACCCGCAGTGCGGACCCACAAAACACCAAACTTAGGCAGGCAGGCCCAAGCCGTCGTTACGGCTTAAAGCCATTCACCGGGGCACAGAGTTGCCCCGCGCCCCGCCCGGGTATAAGGAGGCTCAGCCTCGAGGCCCGTACCCCCGCTTGGCCCTCACGGGCCAAACGGAGAAGACCCACTGATGGACCGTTTTTATGCTCACTAGTTGGCGCCACTTGCGAGTAAGGTCCTGAAATATATCTGTATATTCGGTAAACAAGCATATTTCTGAAAAAAAGAACTCTTTTTTAAATAGTAAACATACAGGAACCAGGGAAATACTAACCTATGAATTAGCTGTTCTGAAGAATCCGCTTAATTTTGCACCTATTTTTCTTAGCTACGCTTTCAAAGCACAGAGCACTGGCATTCTTTGGCACGTATCTTACATCTTCCATAATTAATCGGTTATTGCTAAATATTCATAACAATAATTAAATAATTAGACCCGCGATAAAAGCCCAGTGATATTTGACATTTCGGGGACCTCACACTACACTAGCGCCCCTAGCGGCGAATTTAAACGCGGTAGCCCTGATTTGCATAGCCTGTAGTCCTGGTAGTCAGGGGGCGGTGCGGGTAGGGCTAAGCTAAGCTTAACCCGCGCGCGCTTGGCCAATTCGAAGCCAGGCATAGGTACAACTACGCGGGCTACGATGGCAGGCGTATCGTCGTCGCTGTCTTCGCTTGTTTCCGATTCTATCGGCGAGGTGGTGGCGGCGGTAGTAGTAGTGGTCGGAGGACGACTGACGGACTCGGCGGCAGGGAACGGGGTAATAGATTGGTCCATTATATTCCGGCGTACCACTGCGCGCGGAATCCCTGTTCGTCCTCTTCCCTGTTTCGGCGGCCTCTGGTCGAGCGGGTTTGTCGGCCATGGCGATGCGATTGAAGTACGTTTAAAATGTATTTAAAAACGATGAAACGATAAAAATAATGATTTAAAAACGGGTTAAAACGGTTAAAACTATTAACCCTTAAATTTTTTTTGGTAAATCAATTTAAATTAAATTAAAATTTAATAAAAATAAAAATAATAATATCCGAAAAAAAAATCGGACTGGAAACATCTGGATTCGAACCGGGGTCTTCTGGTATCGTGACAGCCCATTTCCCACCTGAGCTACTTTAACCTTGTAGACGGTGGCGAAATTTACCTTCGTATTGACAAATTGTAATATTTTTTTCGTTACGGAATTTCTGGATTCGGTCTCCCCGCTCAAGGCCCGCGATAGAAGCTATGCAATAGCTTAAAAGAACAAGGTTCTAAAGCTATGATGCAATTTCACAAATTACCACCAATATAATACATCAAACAGTTGAGTTATAACATGATATTGCAAGTTACGGCTTCCCACAGTCGCTTGAATAGTTTTGACTCAACCTCGTAAGTCACACTCTCCTACTTCTTGCTGTAAAGAGTTTAAGACATGGCAGATGACGCCGTAGGTTTTCAGCGTTGACTTTATACTTTCAATTTAACGCAAAAAGTAAACTATACTTCCCTACTAGGCCTAACACACACACACACACCTTACCTTAACCATCTTCCCATATCCCATTACCTTAAGGTCATCATTCTAACCGTATTCTAACATTTAATATAAACTAGATGATGCCCGCGACTTCGTCCACGTGGATTACGGTTTTTTGATTCCCGCGGGAACTCTTTAATTTTCCGGGATAAAAAAGTAGCCTATGTTACACTCGTTGCCTAGTGACTGCCTCGTTGGTCTAATGGTTAGCATAGTCGACTGCGGATCACGAGGTCCTGGGTTCGATTCCCGGTCGGGCATAAAAGTTAGGTATTGGGTTTTTCAATTAAGAAATTCTCAGTGCCAGCCCGGAGTTGGAAGTTGGCGGTGTTTCACCCCCGTGCCTCGGAGAGCACGTTAAGCCGTCGGTCCCGGTTATTATCACTAACATGATAGTAGTCGTTAAAGCCCGCCAACCCGCATTGGAGCAGCGTGGTGGGTCTAAGCTCTAATTCCCGCTCTCCTATGAGAGTGGAGGCCTGTGCCCAGCAGTGGGACGTTAATAGGCTGTAGTGATGATGATGATGATGTTACACTCCAGGTCCTCTACTCTATACCCATGCCAAAAATCACGTCGATCCGTTGCTCTGTTGCGGCGTGATTGAAGGATCTCTACCATTCAGGTATCTTCGCAAAGTTTTCATTTACCTAAAGCCTTTTATATATTTCGTTGTAAACAAACGCGTATAACAAAGAAAAGATAGAGGCCTGAATGTTAATGTAAAAAAAAATATACTACACGATGAAATCTCCGACTGCACCACTACTAGAAGAAAAGGTCGATTTATTTCCGCCATCCCGCCTAATGGCTGTCGCGTTTATTTATTATGCACGCACGATAATTTATAAATGCATTTTATCTGTGCTTTATAGATCCCATTCCCATTTCAATCCATTTAAAAATAAAACCGTATTTATATCCTCGCGTATTATTTAAAAATGCATAATAGTTATTTGTTGGATCGGCAAATTATTTAATACATTTCTATAATTATAAATTTATACATAGGTTTGATACCTACTTGATAAAAATTTACATAAATTAATATAATCATATTATAACAAAAATATATATGTATCAAATTAGGCAGCGTTCTGGGTACATTACCTCATTGCAGCGGTTAGGATGATATTTTTAATGTGTAGTTTTTAATTTAGATTTTAATGTATTTCATATATTTATGTGCAAGTATTAGTTTGTTAATTTTAAAAAAAGAAACTAAAATAAATATACCTACCGTTGTGCTGCAAATCTAAATCCATTTAGCAAATGTCGAACAATTTTTAGGTGACAAAATTTAATTTTTAGAAAAACGCAATCGGTTTAAAACACTCATTTTGTTTGTAGTCCAAATATATCTAGCTTTTGCCCGCTCACGTTAAGTTCGATTTTCCTACATATTTCAAACCCCTATTTTTTACCCCCTTAGGGGTAGAATTTTCAAAAATTCTTTCTTAGCGCATGCCTTAGTCATAAAAGCTATCTGTATGGTAAATTTTTGCCGTTCCATCTGCCGATCCATTCAGTGGTTTGAGCTATGCGATGATAGACCAGTCAGTCCGTCAGTCAGTCAATCAGTCACCTTTTCCTTTTATATATTATTGAGATGAAGATATCAATTCACTGATACAATTAATCTTATGGACTTTAAATAAGTAGGTACTTTAATCATAGACGTAGTTTGATTAAGTGCATACTCAATAATTACTCAATCAAAAAGTGATAAATGGGTAAATACAGCCCGTAAATGCATATTAGCAGCTCAAGTATCGTATTGCAAATTACTACTGGCGCCTTTAGTTACGACTTGTGTGTCATCTGATAATTTTAACTTAGGTACGTATTTCTAAACTAAATCTCCTACCGAAGTTTTTCTACTTTCAATGAAAAGTTTGGCATTGGCACTTGGCAGCGATAGAAGCGTGTGCCGGAAGGGGTGCCGGCAGTTTATTATCCTACCGAAATGCTAAATCGCTTGGTTACATTGCAAGGCTCTTTAAAGGGGTTAAAAATTTCAGCTAGTAAATTGCTTTTTATTTTAATAAAAAAATTCACGTGAACACGCCAGTGATTTAGAGGTTAAGTTTACCATAAAAGGAATGAGGATTACCATAAAAGGAAAGGAAGGATTCACGCGGAAGATGAACATGTTGAGATGCTGCTTCTTCATCAAGCATTGACTTATTCATTGAAATTCAATACTTCCTTCAGACTCTCGGGCTTGGTATTTCAAATAATGCAATTTCAAGTTAACGACTAGGCTCAAAGTAAACTTTTAGTTAATTAAAATATATGTGAGAGCATTTATGTTTAAAAAGGTAAATAATTATTATAGTAGGTAATTCATAGCAAATAGTTTAGTGATGACTGACAAATTTAAAGGTAGCTAACATATCGATCATTACAAGTGACTTTGAAGACTTTGAACTTCTTATAAATACCCCTCTTCTAGTGTGCTAAAAATGGAAAGGGTCACAACAATCAGCAATGAGAACTACGACCACGACATATACAGACAGGGTCATTCTGTGAAAGCCTTGAAAACTTGTTAGGTAATTTAGGAAAATGGTATGCTGGCGTCAGACTTTGCCCCACATCATGAAACTCTAAATTAATGACTGAAGAAAAACCCCTGCCCTTGATAACTTAAACCCATTAAAACTTTTACTGGCGTAGTACGCAACGCAATGTCTGATCATTAATTCCCGTCTCTGTCAATAAAACTATCTCCCTAGGGGAAGAAACTCTCATACCGGAATACCTATCTCAGCATCCAATCTACATAAGATCTATTCAAATACTGCTCAATTAAGTACAGTTCTCATCTCAGCAAATCTATGTAATATTTACTAATCCTTACTATATAGTTATATAGTATGGATTAGTAAATATTACATAGATTTGATGCCCGCGACTTCGTCCGCGTGGTTTAAGTTTTTTTTGATTCCCGCGGGAACTCCTCAATTTTCCGGGATAAAAAGTAGCTTGCCACTCTCCAGGTCCTCAACTATACCCATGCCAAAAATCACGTCAATCCGTTGCTCCGTTGTGGCGTGATTGAAGGACAAACCAACAAACCAACAAACCAACAATCCAACAAACAAAGTATAGTAGTAAGTACAAACATTTATAATACTAGCTGATGCCCGCGACTTCGTGCGCGTGGTTTAAGTTTTTGTTATTCCCGCGGGAACTTCTTAATTTTCCGGGATTAAAAGTAGCCTATGTCACTCTTCAGGTCCTCAACTATACCCATGCCAAAAATCACGTCAATCCGTTGCTCCGTTGCGGCGTGATTGAAGGACAAACCAACAAACCAACAAACAAAGTGACTTTCGCATTTATAATATTAGTATGATATGATATGATGATTAGTATGATTTATGGGTTAATTTCTATTTATTATGTAGTATTAAGCTAAGTCTACATGACTACCACCGGTTCTTACACAATAGCAAGGTATATTTCGAAAACTATTTGTCCTATCAAAATAAACTAAAAACTATTTTATAGGTAAATTAATAATCTTTGTACTAAGTCCTGACAGCTTTTTTCCTAACTCTAATACTTTTTCTTGAAATTACAATAAACATTTACGGATTTTACAAAGGTTTAGTTTTTTATTCCAGTTAGGCAGCCATATTTCCGAAACTATTAGTTCTATCAAAATAAACTAAAAGTTCGTTTTTGCTTCTTATGTTTTTTTTCCTAGTTCTATTACTTTCTGTGAAAATTCAAAAATATAACCACGGTTGTTGAAAAAACAAAAAAAAAAACTTGGAATATAGGTTGCCATATTTCTCGAACTATTGGTCCTATCTAAATTCACCATAAGACTTTTTTGTGGGTAATTTAGTGAAATAAATTATTCTTCCGAGGACTTTTTCCAGCTCTAATAGTTTTTGTGGAAATTGCAAATAACAATGTTTATTAGTCCCGTACTATAGGGTGTATTACAAAACCGCGTTATTTTGTTAGGCCTAGCCGTTAGTAATGCGACGGATTTGGCAGCAAAATCTCTATGAGGTTTTCTTTTGGTTCCCATCCCAGGAACAAAATATGGTTTACCTATTACCATTGTTTTTTATCTAACCTGAAATACTGTACAATGCTTGAGGAGGGCGATTATCACTGCAACGCAGTTTTTAATTTTTGCAGGATTATCGTTCGAGTATGTTTTTTAAGTCCTTGAATGAATGAATGAATAGGTATACTATTATTGTATACCAAAAAACAATAATAACAGTAAACTTAGCTAATAACAAAGGAAGTATACAATTTGGCGGCCTTATCGCTTCACAGCGATCTCTTCCAGGCAACCAATGGTTTAAAAGGACATAGCCACAGAAACAACCGGTATAGATGGTGCAGAAATAACAAAATAAATAAAAATATATATATAACCTTGTCCAGGACCAGAATAAACAGTCCTTTTATTATGTTTCTGAATAACGTTTATTATTAGTTTATTATGTGGTATGCGATGGTGAATTAATATCAAAAAGGTTCATATATAGCCGTATTTTCTACAGTACGTACCTAGTTAACAAACGATCTTCTCAGAGAGTGACGTTTAATAACGATGCAGTTAACTCAAACTCTTTTATCTTGACACCGAACAAATGACGGTTATAACTTGAAACCGAATGACCGCGACTTTTCCTATGTACAATAAGGGACATAAAAATGGACTCGAAGAATAAACCATTCTATAAAGCCCAAAAGTGCACACAGAATGGTTTATTATTTTAATGGTTTATAAGACACTAGATGCTGCCCGCGGCTTCATCCGCGTGGATTAAGGTTTTGATTCCCGCGGGAACTCTTGAATTTTCCGGTATAAAAAGCAGCCCATGTCCTTCTCCGGGCTACAAACTATCCCTATACCAAATTTTTAGCAAAATCGGTTGAACAGATGGGCCGTGAAAGCGTAGCAGACAGACACACTTTCGCATTAATAATACTAGTATGGATTTTATAATACATATATTGGATGTTAGCATGTTAGACTACCTAACTAAGATAATATACTGGTAATAATAAAGTTCAACAGGTCAATTCAAACAGGCAAGCACGCCATCGTAGCTTACCCTCGAGCAACTCCCATACAAACGAGGTTGAATCTTAATTAAATTGTGCGCCTAAAAATTGTAAAATATTTTCATGCAAATCTAAAACAGCATTTATTTACTATGGTAAACATGCGACACAGGTTCCCTAGAAAGGAGATCAATGGGAAACAATACCTACTGTATATATCATATAGATAGATATTATATAGATAGATAACAAGTGAATATAATTAAAATTATGAAAAAATACGACTGTTCTGCCGTAGACACACATACATACACGAACCCTGAAAACATAACACTCCTTTTTTGGGCAGTAATGTAATAAAAAAAACACATTTTTATTAAATGATATTTTTTGTGAATCACTGGATATTGAACTATAGTGTTATATATTTTTGGAATCTACTCATCATTTTCTAGATGATGATTATATAGTTAATCTTATTTTCGAATTTTTTTTTCAACTTTAGTATTTCATGCGGAACCATGGTCACCCCATCAATTTTTTTTAAATTTTACTAGCCTATGTCACCCGGAATAAGCTAGGGACTCTAACGATACCTCATTTATCAAAATCGGTTCAGGCATATAGAAGTTATGGTGGAATATACAAACTCACATACATACATACATACATACATACATGAACCCTGAAAACAATATACTCCTTTTTTCAGGCAGTCGTATAAAAACAGACAACAACGCGATGCGCAAGAGTGGTTTTAGGTATCACTATACGTGATCTCCTCCAGACAACCCATTTCATAAGGAACTTTAAAAAGGAGCGGGAAAGTGCAACAATATCTAATATTATAATAAACATGCAATAATAATATACTACTTAAACTATACATACTAATCTTACTTCTTACTTAATAATATAAATGCGAAAGTTTTGATGGATGTATGGATGTATGGATGGATGTATGGATGTTTGTTACTCAATCGCGCCCCAACGGCTGAACGGATCTGGCTGAAATTTGGCACAGGGATAGATTATAGTCTGGAATAGCACACAGGCTACTTTTTATCCCGGAAAATTAAAGAGTTCCCGCGGGAACCAAAAAACCCTCAAACCACGCAGACGAAGTCGCGGGCATCAGCTAGTAATACATAAATAACTAAATATAAATGCTACTGTACCTACTTAAATCTTTTTGGCAATATATATATATATATATATATATTTATTGTTATTGTTTCTAAGGTATGGAGCATTGGATAAACTTCACTGAGCCCAATGTTTGAAATAATAATCTTTTGTATAGGGTGCCTCCACTTCTGAGTAAATTACTCAGAGGCCTAAACATACACTTTTATTAGGGACTATTGCCAATTGTGGCGGAACGCGTGCATACCTACTCGCGGGCAATTTTACGTCGTAAAATATGCAAAAATAAAGCTGTTTTTCTACCAGGAATAAATAGGATTATTACTTAAGTGAAAAATATGCAGGCTAGAACCTAGTAAGTATACAGCTGAACTTTAACAGGCACTGACTCCATTTCCAGTGGCGGCGTTAGGTCTCGCGCTTAAGGGGGCCTCGTAAAAATATTTTACAAGTTATTTTAACGTTCTTGACTGGGAAATGAAAGGGGCCTCGCAAAGCTGATTCCGCCGACGTCCGTTTGGTCTAGCGCCGCCACTGTTCATTTCATTCCTATTAAAATTGTTTTATTTTTCTTACTCATTGGGGTCGGCTTACTTAATTAAGCCGTATTTAATGTACCAAGAAAGTTTTGTATCGAAACCCACGCAACGACCTCAATATTTACGAACAGCTTCAACCCACTTATTGTGTACATTCGACACTGTCTATAGATTCGACACGGTATGAGGTTGTTTTAAATTATTTGCTTAGGTTGGTAGTGTTATCACTAACTTCTTGGCTGCTTGCTCTTTTCTAACAAGTGCTTCTTAGGTAATATCAACGTACTATTACCCATTCTGAGGTAATATGCTAAAGTGTATGTCATTTTCACAGCCAAATTTGACGAAATAAGATCTGTAGGTATCTAATTTCGTATAATTTGGTGGTGAGAATGATGTAGATAGCTCGAAGACGGCAATTGGATACTTCTTATTCCGGAAAATCAGGGAATTCCCAAAGGAATTTTTGAAAACCAAAGTCCATGTTGATAGTACGAAAATGTTTAAAACTCTAGCAATTGAAATATAAAAATGCTGTAAAATAAAAAATTCATTTCTGAATCAAAGCAAATGTAAGCTCTCGCAATTAAATCCGATTCACTGAAATGAAAATTCCGATGGGATTCCAATATAATATTGTCTCTTCACATCCGTAAGCTTTTATATAATAGTCCGGAACTACAAGCAGTGGCACGATGCAATGTAACAAATTGTGCAGCTATCGAACGTAAATAATGAACTAAGAGGTGGTGGAAAATTTTGTGAAGTTGTTTGATAACAACTAAAAACGTTCTCAGTAAATTCCCCAACTTTCATTATACCACTCGCCAAATTATAAAAGCGAAAGTGTGTTTGTTTGTCGGTTTATCAATATGTTGGATTTATGATGTACACTTGAATGCATAAAACTCGAACTCCGTAGTCCATTAGTTTGACCATTTATTTAGATTTTTTTTAAATATTCATAATTAGGACACAAACTACGGACTGGCGTGTTAAAATGTGAAAAGTACTTTTTGTTCCATTACTTCTACAACCATCACATACAATTTCTGATGGTGTCTAACGGGGCTATATAACAAACTAATAAATCTGAAAGGATGTGTGGTATGGCAGGTTATTCACACAATATTATCGTTGATCGGTTTCTACCAGGCATTGTATTATAATACTACTACCAACGACTACTACGCACTATATCTACATCGGTTGGGTACCTAATACATATTTTGCCGCAGTTAATTTATTTTTCCAAAATGGGACTGCAAAAAATAGGCTACTGCCTTCGTTAAAACCACAGCGCACACCAATGCCTCAAGGGTGAAAGGAATAAGGGTTTACTGGGCAATCGCCAAAAACATGCTTACTTTTCTTTTTATCAAGCAAACAAGCTCGACAAAAGTTCCCACCAGCTTTTCAGCTATAAAAACAATGGCAGGGAGAAGTCTGAATTTCCTTTCAAGATAAAGTGGTACGTGCTAGTTAACGCGCTTAGGGAATACATTGTGAAGCTAACTTCACCTATTTTATACAGAGAACCTTTGGAATAGGAACCTATTTGACCTTTACGACTAAGTTTTTGTTGTTTAAATTTGTGTCGATTTTAAAAAAATCTATCAGTCGTAAGAGGAAGCTCTCGCGGTGGTACCATAAAAAATTCTGACTCCAAATCCTCAACCCTGACTCTAAAAAGTTAAAAATAAAAATTCTTTCCAAAAAACCAACTTCCAACGCCACTGTAAAGTATAAAATAATTTTGATTCCTACTCACTGTTAAAGTCGGGCGAGTCTGATTCGTCAACTTATCCTTGTTATACCCGCCCGACTTCAACATAGTAGGTAGAAATCAAAATTATTTTGTACTTTACAGTGGCGTTGAAAGGCGGTTTTTTGGAAGGATTTTATTTTTATTTTATCAACTACAAGTTAGCCCTTGACTGCAATATCACCTGATGGTAAGTGATGATGCAGTCTAAGATGGTAGCGGGCTAACTTGTTAGGGGTAAGGTAGTTATATTAAACCCATACCCCTAATCGGTTTCGGTACCGGAACGCTAAATCGCTAATTGTCTTTGCTGATAAGGTGGTAACTAGCCACGGCCGAAACCTCCCACCAGGCCAAAAATAGAATATAAAATTGAAGTACTTAGTTGTTAAATATAATAATATTCTTATATCGGATTTTAGTGGTACAAGCGCACCTAAAATTACAGCACAGTACGCTTACTCTGAGTAACATTGTAAATACGATTGATCGACGTGAGAGCTCACCACGCCAAGCGTCAAAGTAAAATGAACCTTAACTGCATTGGTTTAGAGCTCATTTCAACATTTCGTGTATTTATTCACAGCCAGCGCTCCAAGCGCTGAATTTGTGACTTTAAAGCAAGATCTTTTGGGTCCATTTTACTTTGACGCTTGGCGTAGTGAGCTCTCACGTCGATCAATCGTATTTGCAATGTTAAAACTCAGAGTAAGCGTACAGAATAGGTAATAGTACAATGTAGGTAGTTACAGTCCCGACGCTTCGAGCTAAAAAGCTATTTAAAGAGGCATAAACTTCCGTCTTTATTGTTGCTAGGGTCCTCTACCCTCATTAGGATTTTCTCTTTTAATACTTTGTTTATTTTTTCCGTACTTTAACATTCTGTGCTTGAACTTTTCTCTGCAATTATAAAAGCCAATACGAACCTACAACTATCTTTTGTTTTTATATTTGTGGAAACAAGAAGTTACCTATGTTTTGCGATTAACCACTTTAAAAGTACGAAATTCAGCTAATTAATTACCAACTTTACATAAATGAGTTGAGATTCGTATCAATCAATTAGAATTATTAAAGATATAGTATTTGAGAAGCATAAAAAAAGTATTGGAAAGTGAAATTTTTGGTTAGGAAAATTTTCAAAGGAAATCCCGAAAGGAAATGTTATTATCTTTTCGAAAATTGTTTTAAAAGTTTGCCGAACGCCGAGTTCTCCGAAGTGGAATAAAATGGAAGTGGCTTATCTCGTAAGGCACATTTGCGTAACCTTATTAGGTGCCCCCTGAAATAATAGCAATTTTGACGCAAACATTCAATTTCCCCTCTTTTAGGTTTTCACACCTCTTTGCCGCATGTTTAAGTTGAACACGCGAGCGCGGGTACTGAAATGGATATTTTTGTACTGAAGCGCACGCAAACTCCGAGAACCTACATATTGTTCATATGCGTGTTATATTCATTGTTATTTTATTGTAAACAAGGCGACCCGCCCTGGCTTCTTCTACTTTACGCAAATCATTTACTTACCTATATATGTACTATACAGTAAGGTTAGAAATAAACGTTTTATAAGCTACTAGATGATGCCCGCGACATCCTTCGCATTGATTAAGTTTTTTCTTCCGCGGGAACTCCTTAATTATCCGAAATAAAAAGTAGTGTATGGCGTCAAAGCATCGTCAAACACGAAACTAGCGACGGCCGAGCGACGGCGACTGGGGGTAGATGTGGTACGAGAGCTAGCGACGAATTTCGGGAAGGTCCTTTAGGCAAACTGAAATTGTGAAAAAATATAATTTCGGCAACTGGCGAAACCAGTCCTGCCAGTCTGGTAGAGCGTTTGCGGTTATTTCTCTTCAAAAATATTTTATTAAAATTCCCAAAAAATATACTTTTGGCAATCGGAAATTTTAATCACGTATTTATTTTATTTATTATACCACAATTTCATCAAAATCGCTTGAAATGATGTACCGTTTAAGCGTAGCAAACATACAGACAAACACTTTCGTATATAGCATATTAACATGTAAGTATGGATATTAGTAGGTATGGATTACACTAATCGCAATTGATTTGCTGTTACCCGTTGGTCAAGGCTAATCCACCAATCGTGCGACCCTTTCCGCAGGCAGCTATATGAAAGGGATATAGTAATACAATAAGTCCTTTAGTTTTAGTTTTGGCCTAGATATTGTGTGTTTTTATTCCACATAGTGTGACCAAATTAAAACATACTTTACTAAACTGGAAATCTAACCCGGCGGCTTGCTCCCGCTTTAAACTGCTATGCTGTAAAGGTCTAGCCCCACTTGAGATGCACGGGGCGACGCGGCACGTAGCAGCGAATAATATTTGTATGAATTTGTCTGAGGCCGCATCACGTAATACATCTTCGTGCCGCGGCTCCATACAACCACATACAAGGAATACATGCCGCTCCGTGCCACACCTCTGTAGCGGGGCTAGACTAGACTTTAATATGTGGTATAACTCATACCCAAGCTCATACTTACCACATTTTATTTTTACACTGCAAAATAAATTAACACCAGTCTTGCCCCACTTGCCCCACGTGTCGACGCGCAATATTATTTGTATGAGTTTGTACGGGGCCGCGTCGCGCACTCCATCTCCATGCAGCGTCGCTTGATTGGGCCCAGCTCCATACAACCTCATACAAAGAATACTTGCCGCTACGTGCCGCACCGCGCCGCGCCTCTGTAGTGGGGCTAGACTAGACCTTAATATGTGGTATATCTCATATCCAATACCACATTTTATTTTTACCCTGCAACAGAAATTAACACCATAAAAACAAGATAAATGCGTTGGCAAACGAAAACCATCTGTCAATTATGTGAGGGTGGTAATGGTGTTTATTGTAACTTGTAACCCTTACGCGCAAGAAAGTAATTTACTGATGCCAAAAACAACGCCGTTTTCCGTACTAACAGAAAAACATGACAGAGTCAAGAACAAAGTAGGTAAATAAAAAACTTACCCCAGTTTGGTGTACACTTTCGTTAGGTATATTTGTCGACCAGGGACGTTCCTCTGAACGTGCATGGTATACCAAAACAAGTCCATTATAGCGATTCAAGCTCACGATTATGTACATTCTAGAATAAGTATAAGAGAGATCAAAACTTACTAGAACATAAGTTCTTTTTGACATGTAAAAACGCTGGGACATGGCCTGTAAAAACCGTACGTGACAAAAAAGCGTTAAACTCTGTCTCTGCCTCTAGTATTTGTTTGTTATTCACTACAAGTCAGCCCTTGACTGATGATCTAACCTGATGGTGAGTGATGGTGTAAGCAAGATGTCGCAGGTTCGAATTCCGCTTTTATGAAATTCGAATATTTGAAGTTAAAAAAAATATATAACATCGAAAGTAACTATGGTCTTACGGTATGGCCAACGACACCACACGGCTTGTTATTAGTATTTCATTAGTACAACGCATAAATAAGTGCAACTACTTTTACAACTTTTGCAATGAATAACCAACGTCACAGGCTTGGTAGAGTTGCTCCAACGCGTCACGCAATAAATTCGCCCACGCTTTGCGCCCACTCTCTGGTGACGTAAATTTTGACGTCATGCTTAATTATTGAATAATATCCACCTACAGCTTTTTAGTGTGACGTCGAATAAAACTTAACACCACAGAAAAATAATAATAGTTACGCGCGTAAGTATAATAATTAACCTATTTTTAACCCCCGACGCAAAAAGAGGGGGGTGTTATAAGTTTAACGTGTCGGTTTGTGTATCTGTCTGTGGTATCGTAGAGCCCAAACGGATGGACCGATTTTCGTTTAGTTACCTTTGTGTCATAGATAATTTTATCCCGAGTATTCTTAGCCATGTTTCATGAAAATCTGTTCATCCGTCTGAAGGTCATCAGCTTTTTTCTTAATCTGTTACTTTCATATTATGTCGGGGGTTGTTTTAAATTTATAACTCATACTTCTGCTAAAATTAAATAAAAAGAACTCTATAAAGGTGAAAGTTTGTGTTTAGAATTTTATAAACTAACCTTTTTTATGAGTAAAATATGCATATTATTATTAAGTCTGTCTATCTGTCTGTCTGTCTATCTGTCTTTCAAGGCCCATCTGTTTAACCGATTCTGATGAAATTTGGTACATGAGTATATTGTATCCCGGGGAAGGACATAGGCTATTTTATCTCGGAAAATTAAAGAGAAATCTTAATCCACGAAGACGAATTCGCGGGAATCATCTATCTAGTTTTTTTATAAATGCGAACGTTTGAATGGATGGATGGATGTTTGTTACTCAATCACGTATCTGGATGAAAGGCACAGAGATAAATTATAGTCTTTAATAACACGTAGGTTACTTTTTAACCCGGAAAATTAAAGAGTTCCCACGGGAACCAAGAAACCTCAATCTAGCTATTTCCGTATATATCACGTATCACGTCATAATATGACGAAACTGCGTAATAAATAAATCCAGTAGACACAATTTGGGGTGAAGCGTTATTCGATTATATGCATGGCTTACCGCGTAACAGCTCGCTTCATTAACTGCTCTTGTATTGTATTACGTTTCAAGGAGCTTCATGATGAGATAATATATACCTACACCGATGACTAGACGATGCCCGCGAATTTTTCCACGTGTGTTTAAGTTTTAAAAATCTTTAGAGAACGATTTTCACCGAGTGTTGTTGTTTGTTTCTGAATTGAGAATTTGTCTCAAAGACTACTTAACCCAAGTAACACAAAACTGCATTAAAAGATGTCACATGAGGTCCACATCGGTAATTTAAGCGTTTAGGAAGACTTATTAGAGTCCACCGTTACTTTAAAAGCTTAATATTACACTTTCTGTTGTACATTGACTTTATTAAGCACCACGAAGGCACCGCTGTAAAGTTGCGAGCGTTACTATCAGGTGCGCAGGTCATGTTATTCAGCTCTTAGCTATTTTTAGTACTTTCAGCTACAATGAAGTATTTTTATGGACTCTTAACTAAGCTATTTTCTGAATAAAAGGTCACATGTGTATCCTTCAAATGTTTGCATTTTAACAAACCATATGTGAGTTATTATAATGTTATCAGTTATTCTGTGAATTCAATTATCGCTTCATGCTGCATATATTTGAACTTTCTCAGTTTTAATCAGCTATAATATGCACTCTTATAACTGCACTTATCTAGCCCACATGTTCACTTTGGGTGGACGTATATGGTGTTAAAGTACAGCAAACTGGTATAAAACTATTCACTTGTACCTCTTTGTCCCTACTTGGGCTGAATAATTGTACTGCCGTAGGCATTTAATCAGCTAATGCAGATATATAAGATCATGAATACTTGTATTATGTATGTACGATTTAACTAGAGGTTATAATAAATACGGTATAATGTACCTATTGTTGTTGTAGAAAATGTGGAAAAAAAGAAAGAGAACTGGTGGAATACCCCGAAAAATTAATACAGAATACCTAAGAATTTTTAAAGGGAAAAAAACAACCGCAAGTTTAGTGAGCCATGAAAGAGTGCAAATTTTAGAAGAGGAGGGTTCCGTATCTGGATGCAGTAATGCTAATTTAGGACAAGAATTTGAAGTCTTACTGCTACTTAGCGCATACCAAAATGTACTTAGATTATTTTTTGTAAATTGTTCTTTTTAAAATTACAACTGATATCTTGACGTAATCTCGTAGACTCGTAGTAGGTACCTATAACCTATTAACAGAGTGATCACCTATAAACTTTCCCTAGAGTATTTGATTATGTTATGAATTATGATGAATGAAATGTATCTATTATCCTTACGATTTTATATTAGGCACAATAAAATTATACCTAGCCTTTATACACTACCTAAAAACTAGGTTTTAAAATAAGTACCGACCTATTTAGCTCATGCCCAAACGTTCCACCACGGACCCCTAAAAGTTAATCCTTGACAGATTATATACAGCTGTTCATTGGGAGGGTATTTGCGTATATGTTACCGACTATCAAGCTCTACATCAATCTATGGCTGACTTGTTAGACACAAGAATCACTCGTATCAGCTTTTTGCTGATTAATATACCCCTAGCACCTTAATATAGCTCTTGAAGCATTTATTTGGCATTATTACGGTTCACATTGCTTGTCCACCATTTTCCATGTTCTAAACTACTATATTTATGATATTTACTAATTCTTTTTATTTTGTCTACGAAAATATCTACTGGATTCGAAAAAGGTTTTTAATAATTTTTATGTAAAAAGCTTTTCGTCAGATTCAATGTTCCATAATTAAGAAATTGTTGGCATTTTTAAAATATTACAGTCCATTTTATAATAGGATTTCCTAGGAAACAGTTATATTTCGAGAGCGCGTGAAAATTTTGGTCTAAAAGTATATGATATTTGACAATAAACTTGCTTTCCCTATCAAATTTCAGGCACTAATAATACAAATACAAGTTTTACTTACCGAAAATGAATTATTAACTTTAACTAATGGACATATATTATGTCACATTGTATGATGGTGCGCATAAATAAACAATGCTGCAGAATATCGAGATAGTGTGATATATTAAAGAATATATGGAGTAATATTTATTCACAATTTCGCCGCTCGTGCTCTTTTAACTGCTTAAAAGCGTAAAAAGGGTGCTGGTTTGTAGTTTGAGCTGTATAATAAGTAAAACATACTCTCTGTATCAGCCGATGTTCAGCTCTTGGGGCGACCGTTACCTTTGTTAATGCTTATTAAATGCTTATATAACGCAGTTGTAGGCAGTTAATCAGCTAGTTGCTGTATAATTTGTGCCCAAATCAGAGTTATATCTTCTGAGGGTGCTATTATTCAGCTTTTATTCAGCTAATATGTAGCAAGTTTGCAGCTAAAGTTTCCAATGTGGACTGTGATTCAGTTGATATGCAGCACTTTTGTGTTACTTGGGTTAAGAACTAATTAAGCAAATTTTTGTATCTTAATTTATATTGGGCCTGTTTCTGAATTAAGCATTCAAGCAAAAACAGCAAGTTCCAACTCTCAAACCTCCCACAATATCAATTCAGAAACAAAAATTTGCTTAAGTAGTCTTTGAGACAGACTCAACATGAAATTCTCAATTCAGAAACCGGCTGTATTTCTCTAAACCCAATCTCTCAATTGACAGGTGTAATTAATTCAGTATTATCAAGTTTATGTATAAAAATATCATTGAATAGGTACTTACTATCTTTTCTTTTTTAAATGGAAAAAATCATAAAACTTGTCAATTTAATTTTTTTTAGGTTGTGTAATCAGAATCGACTACATTTTCTGCTCATTTGCAAGCACGTTAAAATGTTAAATGCCACCTAAAATACATAGTTATTAATTAAGTCGACTGGGTCGCAGAACATATGCTTAGTAATAAGCAGATTCCTAGTTCCATGATCTCAAGCGAGTAGCAAAGCAAGCGGCACAAGAACGTGTTCTGTGGAGATCCATGCAGGTGACCTTTGCCCTGCAGTAGAATTCTATAGGTTGAGATGACGAAGTCCCCTTTTCCCTGCTTACTTAAAATAACATACCTACACACTCACGCCACCACCACCACACTACCACACACACGCGCAACACTAACTCCCACACACACACACACACATGCATTGTTAACATTTTTCTTGTCTCTGAGTTGGAAGCCCTGTTTCCCGAGACACAGTTCTAACCAGTTCTGAATACTTGAGTGCCCAACAATATTTTGATTGTTATTATTTTATGTTTCTTAAACTGTGATTAGGATATAAAATTATCATTATCTAGTAAATATGCGAAAGAATTCCAATTTCCAGAAACCTGTCTAGACTGACGAATAAATTTCGTAAAGGACCGGAAAAGTTCTCGAAATTTCCGAAGAGCCTAGCTATCAATTATGCGAGGCCCCTGCGTGTAATCCGACCTCCACGGAAGCTTAGCTCTGGAGCGGGCTTGTTAGACGCTCTCACTGCTACTCGAGAACGCTCCACAGCGTTTTCGGTAGAAAATAATTGATACGGTACGTAATTATACTTCCTTACATTGCATTTTGATTTGCAACTGCCTGTTTTGATAACGAAGTAAATGCTGTACTGCATTCGACTGCCTCGTTAGTCTAGTGGTTAGCATGTTCGACTGCGACCGACGAGGTCCCTGGTTCTAGTCCGGAGTCGGGTCGTAACAAGTATTGGGTTTTTCTGGGAAGAAATTGTCAGTACTAGCCCAGAGTTAGGGTGTTTCACCCCCGTGCCTCGGAGAGCACGTAAAGCCGTCGGTCCTGCGCCTGATCTCTCTCCGGTCGTGTCGGATTTTCCGTCCTATCGAGTTATGAGAGTAAAGGAATAGAGAGTGCACCTGCGTAAGCGCACACACTCGTGCACTATAATATCTCCCGCGCAGATGGCCAATCACTCTGGAGATAGGCCGCTGTGGTCAAAATTCGGTTGGATGGACATTATTATTAGTTATAACGGAACAATCTATAATATGGGATGGCATTCAAGCCTGATTGGCTGACACTTTTTCGATTTTAACCAACATTCTTTGTCGCAGCAATCATACTAATATTATAAACGCGAAAGTGTGTTTGTTTGTTGGTTAGTTGGTTTATTGGTTTTTTGTTTTGTTCTTCAATCACGCCGCAACGGAGCAAAGGATTGACGTGATTTTTGGCATAGGTATAGTTGAGGACCTGGAGAGTGACAAACTTTTATCCCGGAAAAATAAGGAGTTCCCGCGGGAATAACAAAAAACTTAAACCACGCAGACGTAGTCGCGGGCATCTGCTAGTAATACCATAAATTCTATCCATAGAGATTATAGAAAATAATTGATGCAGCATTTACGGGATACGGATATACATATGATACCTATCCGTCTTTATAAAGGAAGACGTGAATTAATTTCCTCTTGCTTTAGAAACTACAGATTTTGTATGACGCTGTCTTTAACATAGGACCCAAGAAGGATCTAAGAGGAAGGTATCGAATGTTAAGTCTAATAAAATAATTTCTTGACAATGCATAAGCTATATTTCAAGGTAATTAGGAAACTATATTGGAAAAATCTATAGATTTCTTGCTTACACAAACTGTAATCTTGTTTTGTCCAGACTGCTATTATTAAAGAGTGTCAAACTAAGGCAAAGTTTGTAACAACATTAAACTTAAGTACTTAGCAGCACTTTAAACCCTCATAAACACAATATCCTTCAAGATGAGAGAAAACGCCGCTCGCAGCCAATGCACCGTGTGAAAATTTAAAATAATAAATTGCAGTTGCTAACTGCTTTGCTTTCAAAGTAGACGAGGAAAACTATTGTACAGTCACGAAGTAAAGTCGTTAACAACAACTCTAACTGCTTTTTTTACATATTGCACCGCGCTATTTTGGACAAGCGACTCCTTGTGGTGAAAATTCATTATTTCACTCGGGTAAATGTCACTACCCGCGTATCCACTAAAGGCAGCCTCGGGCCGAGCGGCTAGCTGCCTCGCTCGGAGGCCGCGCAAGTGGAGACGATGCCTAAACCTGAGGCGCGCCATGACACGAGGCAAATTCGGCGCCGCGAGCCGAGCCATATTTTGTCGGGTTTTTTGGCATGCTCAAAGGAGCCTCAGCTTGATCTGTGGCGTGCATACTCTTTAGACGCTAGCTGGTCATAACTTCCAAAATTTTCTAAGATAATCGAGTTGACCGGGGCGCAGCATCGGACAACGACGGCGTACAATCCAAAAAGTAATGGGATGGTTGAGCGTTTTCACCGCCAACTCAAGGCAGCGATCATGTGCCACGCTAATCCCAAATGGACAGAGGTACTTCCATGTGTATTCCTAGGAATAAGGAGCGCCTGGAATGAAGTCCTCGGAACTTCTAGTGCGGAGATGGTATACGGAGAGCAGTTAAGGTTACCGTGTGATTTTTTAAACCCCTCTTTTAAGGATCGACACACTGATCCAACTTATTTTATCGATAGACTACGTACCCATATGGCAAGTCTATCTCCAATTCCGGGAACTGCACATAGCAAAAAGGTTTTTTATATTCCGAAAGATCTGTCTTCCGCAGCATTCGTTTACTTGCGTCGAGGAACAATTAAGAGAGCGTTGGAGCAACCATACACCGGCCCGTTCAAGGTCTTAGAACGTGGGGTAAAAACGTTTAAGATCGAAGTAAAAGGGAAACCGGTGACTGTGTCCAATAGATTGTTTGAAACCAGCCTACCTATTGCTCGATGAACTGGATGCAGCGAGCTCAACGCCAACCTTTACGCGTTCTGGGCGTAGAGTGCGTTTCACAAAATTTTATCAATCTTAATATTTCTTTTTTTTTCAACTTTTTTTCCCCGCAGGGGAGTAATGTGGCGTGCATACTCTTTAGATGCTGGCTGGTCATAACTTCCAAATCTATTTTCAAATATTCAAAGTTCGACATGCGCAGGAAAACGGCGCTGTAAGCAAGACCACCCCATTACAACACAAGCCGTTGTACATTAAGCATCTGGTAGTTCTCCTAGCAACTACTCTGTTTCATATTTTGTATATTAATCTTATAATATAAGTAACATCAATATATGTATTTACCAGTGTCCTACGCATTTATCATTTACCTAGTGTTTAGCCCTGGCTAGGCGGTGAATTAGCATACGAGGTGGACACATCACAACCTCAGATCCGCAACGTGCATCGGGCCTATGCCTCAGGCCGAGCAGCCTCAAACTGAGGCTGTTTGCCTCAAGTCGAGGCCGCTCGGCCCGAGGCTGCTCTAATGGATACGAAGCTATTGACTGTCAGTGTTTCAGCGAATAATCACGTTGATGTGCTACGGCTATGCGAATGCAAGTTGAGACCGTAGATGAATGCGTGCAGAACACTCGTTTCGCGCAGCGGCTCGCCCCTTGTACCTAATATGCCAATTATAAAACTACATTTAGGGCACAAAATCAGAGATCAGAATCAGTCGATGATGTGACAATTTGGCGCCATTTTATCCATAGACTATTATACAATCCTTCGCTCGCTCGCTCGGGATTCAAACTAGGCAATCGCAACAAAAACTAACTGTGCAATCTTGTTGATCAAATATCTATATAACAATTCTATATTCGGGACTATTTCTATAAAAAAAAACTGTTGTTACCCACAACTTGGCAAAATAAAAATTATCAATATCAATAACCTACCAAACCAACTCTAACCTGTCTGGAATCAAACCTCTGTAGGTAGTTTTTGTTATAGGCATCGGTATATGTATTTCGTAGGATTTGTATAGGATTTTTAGAGAAAGAATTAGATTTTTATGAAACTCTTACGAAACCAAATTAAATACAGTATCTAAAGAACTCGCCATTGTATCTAAACAATTGCGAAAATCTCTTCACAGAAGCCGGTACTAGCGACGAATGGAATTCAACTTTATTGCATTTCAAAGGAGCGTGAGTCGATGATGATTGCCGTGGAGACATTTCACATTCAAAAAAAACCGGCCAAGTGCGAGTCGGACTCATAGGATCATATAATAATTTTTTTTTAATAATTTCCAGGTAAGTTTGAAAAAAAATTAAAAATATTTTTATTATATGATGTAACTAAAAAATTATGCTTTTTGCAATTTTTCCTTTATCTGTGCTATAAAAAGTTGCTTCTTACCAAATTTCAAGATTCTGAGTTCACGGGAAGTACCCCGTAGGTTATGATTCCCTTGCGAGTGTCGAAAATTTGCAGTATAAATGGCTGATCTTTTGATTGCATTGACATAGATGTTCGATTTTTTCACAGCTCCAAGGGACAGCATAATTGAGTATTTGATATGAATTTCAGCTTGATACCTCCATGCGTTCCTGTAAAAAAGGGTCTTGACACACAGACGGACGGACAACAAAGTGATCCTATAAGGGCTCCGTTTTTTCCTTTTGAGGCACGGAACCCTAAAAATAAATCGCGGAAAATGGTAAGGCTATTTTTCTTTTGCAAAGGGGCGCCGCTAATTGACTTATGATTAAGTATCAAAACAGTTTATACTCTAGAATCACCTCAAATAAGTTTTGTATTGATTTACAATCCCGTTACTCTTATTTTTAAAACCAAACCTATTTTTAAACCCATTTCTTTTTTATCGTGATCGTAATCGTTTGTTAAATGGATAATTCGACCTTTTTAAGCAGTTGATAGATGCTCGATAAGTTCAATCGTTCGCGTACTACATTTTAAGCTGCCAAATGATTACGATTTGCTTTGACAATTGGGCCACTGATTTGGCTGAAATTAGGAATGGAGATAGCTTAAAACGTTAAGCTTAAAAATGAACACTTATGCTACATTTTATTCCGGGAAAGATCAGAATTCCCTCGTAAATGAAAATCCTTAATCCACGCGGATGAACTATAAGTTTATAAATAAATAGAGAAGTAATACGTATAAAAAGCGTGGACCGGAATCTAAAAATGAACGAGTAAAGGATAAAAGTTCCTAAATAAATTAGAATGTGATATGTAAGACAGAATAATAGCCTTCAGCGGTTGAATAATGGTTTGTTATAACCTTCCTTTGTCATCCCTTGTCATTCCGCCGAACTTCTGAGGTAACCGGCCGGAAACAGACGTGGGGACTGTCTTTGGACTTTTTATGGGATTCAGAACAGACATCCTAGCGGTAACGTTGCGCATCAGAATAAGAATATACTTTAAAAAGTGGTAATGATGTAAGATGGTGATGGTGATATCTTAAAACTAGAGCTACGAGGTTTCCAAACACTCCGGTTTGAGAAGAGCCTACAACAAACTCAGCTGGAACTAACGACAACACTTAAATAGGTCCAAAAATATATATGCATTAAAGTTTTTTAGTTTATACCTACTCTTCTGCGTGAAGGTTTCTGACATAGTTAATACCTTAATTAAATAAAGTATAAAATACTTTCATTAATAACTTTATCACTTAAAATAAATATGTACAAATAATGTAGGTACACCGTCCAAGTGATCATAAGCATGATATCACATTGCGGCTTTTACCTCGCTAGTGTGCCGGGGTGGGATAAATATAAATAATTTAGAAAAAAAAAGTAGTTAAAAATGCAAAATGTAAAACGGTATAAACGTTTATTGCGGAACTCTAAAAATGGGCACAGAGAAACCGCGGCTATGCTCAACGAGTAGGCAGACAAATTTGTAGGGTCGTGGTGTAACGTGATATCTGCTTTGACCTCGGTGGTAGTTAGATACTCTGCTGGGTGAAATTCACCCGGTGAATGGCCTTGATGGTGAAGGTCGGCCTGGAGATGATGAGCGCAGCTGCAGATATTCAACGTTGGGATCCCGAACGGTGCTGGTGTGGCGTGGCTGGGGGGCATGCCACGACGATTTTAAGTGCGAACGTTGCTCCTGGAATTGATAATCAAACTAGTTATCGTCTGGTTTATCAAATTCCATTCTGGATCCGACCCTTAATTACATCAAATCAAATATAAAAATTATATATGAGAAAGTTTGGATGGATGGATGTATGGATGTTTGTTACTCAATCACGCCCGAACGGCTGAACGGATCTGGATGAAATTTGGCACAGAGATATATTATAGTCTGGAATAGCACATAGGCTACTTTTTATCCCAGAAAACTAAGGAGTTCCCGCGGGAACCAAACAACCTCAATCCACGCGGACGTAGTCGCGGGCATCAGCTAGTTATAAATAAATAATACTTAATTAAGTAACGCTATGTAACTGCCTCGTTGGTCTAGTGGTTAGCATAGTCGACTGCGGATCACGAGGTCCTGGGTTCGATTCCCGGTCGGGCATAAAAGTTAGGTATTGGGTTTTTCAATTAAGAAATTCTCAGTGCCAGCCCGGAGTTGGAAGTTGGCGGTGTTTCACCCCCGTGCCTCGGAGAGCACGTTAAGCCGTCGGTCCCGGTTATTATCACTAACATGATAGTTGTCGTTAAAGCCCGCCAACCCGCATTGGAGCAGCGTGGTGGGTCTAAGCTCTAATTCCCGCTCTCCTATGAGAGTGGAGGCCTGTGCCCAGCAGTGGGACGTTAATAGGCTGTAGTGATGATGTAACGCTAGCCACAGGTTTAGCCACTTGGCCAAATAATCGTCAGCTTTCGGTTCACCTAACACGCTGGCCTCTTGACCGCTTCTCTCAGAAGAATCTGTTCTCGTCATAATCATCATGAGTTGACCTCTTTCAAATAAATAGGTATATTTTTATGCAAGCATTTTCATATTTTCTACATTAATTCATTTTACAATAAACTTACTTATCTCAATTTAGACTGTAATCACAAACGAAGGCTTGGAAAAAATTAGGTCCATTTTATGCATGACTTGTTTTTGCCGAGATTATAAAATATAAGCCTTGGATAAATTTAGCGACAAAAACAGCGTGAATCTGGAATTCTGTTATAAAATGGGATCAAAATCTGAGCTCTTGAATTAAAATGTAGGTTAGACTAACAGATACCCGCTACTCCACCCTACTCAAACAGGCTTAAGGAAGGAAGTGGTTATCAGCTCTCTACAAACTGTATTTTTTGAGATGTTTACTACAATAACAATACTTATAGTATTTTCTGTTTGAAGACCAAAGATTTTTGGTTCAAGTTTTTGGTAAAGATATGATTACGATGTAAGGAATTTAGAGCTCTAACTAGCTGATGCCCGTGACTTCGTCCGCGTGGACTGAGGTTGTCGGTTCCCGTTGGAACTCTTTAAGTTTTCGTTATTTCTTATTCCAGACTATAATCTATTTCTGTGCCAAAATTCATCCTGATCCGTTCAGCCGTTCTGGCGTGATTGAGAAACAAACATTCATCCAAACTTTCGTATAATATAAGTTAGATGTACATAAGTACCTAAACACGAATTCGTACCGCGTAAATGGTACTCCTTATTACGTATATGTACGACATATTATTATAATGTCGTTAAATTACGAATTAGTATATGATTTTTATGTTTGTGATTGAAATAAATCTGTTAACAGTTAGACTCTGCCTCACTGGGCAAACCTTGGTCAAAGTTTTGGTCCAGGTTCAGTCAAAGGTTGGGTGGGGCAAAGTCAATGAACCCGAGAAAAACAAAGCTGTTCTACATTTGTGTATCACACATTTAATTGTGGATTTTATTTAAACAGGAATGCCGGGACTCGGGGGCCGGGCAAAATCGAAGAGTTTCCATCGCATTGCTTCTAAGGACCTTTAAGGCCGGTGCAATGACCCGCCCAGTTATTCCCATTTAATCTTCCGAATTACAGCTTAGGAAATTGACTAATAAATATTTATTATAGGTATCACGCATTCGAGCTAAGGTAAAGGTCTTTCCAAACGTATTATAACCACACGACAATACACCAATGCTCTAAATAAGCGTAAAAACTAGCTGAACACTTTCATTTTACTCATAATATCAATTCTTATTCGACAGATCCTTCGTCTAAACTAAACGGTTTATGCGGAATATATCATAAGTGGGTATGGATTTAGGCGCTATCTACAAACCCCACCTACAAAAATAGACATGGCCAAAAACACGCTATGCACAGGACACAAAGTCCGCGCGAAGCGTTGGCGGCTGATGAGAAACACGTTTCATCCTGTCGCGGTAGTCTGTGCACGCGGGGACTTTTAGTCAGGCTAACATTTTTGTTCCTAGTATGTTTTCGGCCGTAACGATTCGCAAGAAGCCGCTGGTAGCAGGCGCCAAAAGACATGGTGTGTAAATGCCCTTACAAGAGATCTATGTCCACTGGACGTCTTAACGGTTGATAACAACAGCAATAAATCTTGGTTTACCTACATTGGCGAGATAAACCTGATATAAACATGTTTATCAAGAACTTACAACAATTTATATTGATTAGGCTACTAGCCCTCAAAACTGGCGTAGCGCCAAAACTATAATATCCAGGAAAGTTTTATCATATGAGTGGATGTCTAGTGATATTATTTTTTTCATAAAGAAAGAACATAGCTGTTTCTTTTTAATTTCTCCCGTCTTAGTAGAACATAAAAGTAACTTCCCCATGAATGTACGGATTAATTTCATCTTAAAAAGTAATAGTAGTTCAGAACATCAAATTATGTTTAAAGGGTTAAAAGTGAAGACAAATCGACGCCCCAGCCGACTAAAGAAGTACTTACGCATATTTTCTGCTAAAAAACAACGGTGCTAAAAACTTATCCCTTCTGTAAAAAAAAATGCTGAGCGTTAAAAAAATCCACTTGAAGACGCACAGAGGTATTACATACGATTGTTGTTGGAAGAATTCAAGTCACACGTTCTAGGTAAGAGGACGGAATTAAGAGGTATAGACCAAGTTTTTTACATATTCCATATCAACACTTTTTTGGAAATTTATAACAACTTTAGTCAAATCACGTCGCAGCTGAACTCTGAAGGTCGCCGCGATAAGGGAGTAACCGGAGTATGAATACTAATCAATGCATAGGTATAAAGTGTGACTGCTTCCTAAAATTTCTGTTCCATTGCTCTTATTTCAGTTATTGTAAATACGAACTGTACTATCAAAGCAGCGACGTATTAGAGCGTTGGATTTAATATGCATGTTTTCTATTTGATTGTTCAAGGGCGACATTTCAGAAGACCTGGATAAGAAGTGTATAACTAGGGATTTCGCTTAAGGTGATCGCATACGACAGAGGCAATTTTATTCCTCGTTTCCTGGAATTTGGATTTCATAATTCATCCTTAAGGAATGTCCAAAAACTCAGCTAGGTATTTTTACAATAAGTTAAGTAAAACAATCTCAGTATAGAAAAAATCGGCCAGGTGGGAGTGGGAGTGGGAGTAAGTTTAAAATTATTAAAAATATATTTATTATGTGATGTAACTAAAAATTAATGCTTTTCGCAATTTTTCCTTTATATGTGCTATAAGAACGTTGCTGCGTACCAAATTTCAAGAGTTTACGGTATGTAGGTACCCTGTAGGTTTTGATTCCATAGCGTGTGTCAAACATTTGCAGCATAAACGACTAATCTTTTGATTGCGTTGGCATAGAAGTTTGATTTTGTCATAGCTGCAAGGGACAGTAGACCTGAGTATTTGATATGAATTTCAGCTTGATACCTCCATGCGTTCCTGAGAAGAAGGGTCTTGACAGACAGACGGACGGAAAACATAGTGATCCTATAAGGGTTCCGTTTTTTCCTTTTGAGGTACGGAACCCTAAAAAACACAACAACAACAACTATTTCCGCCTCTAGCGTCATATTCATCCCATTTCGTGGTATTCAATCAACTTTACTCAACTTAGTTGGGACACAAAGAGTCACAGACGTGACTGTTTTATATCGAGTCTCGTAAATTTTAATAAGAAACGTTTCATGCCTCGTGCACGACAAAGTTTCGTATCGAAGATACCTTCATTTATATCGTGGGGACGAACCTAATAAAAACCTGGTAACTAAACTTACTTCATGTACGTATTTCTTATTAGAAATGCTCTACATCTATACCAATAAATGTATTTATAAAAGGAGATTAATAATATTCATCTTGGCCTATTTTCGGCCACGGCCTAACTCGACAGTGATATTTAATTAATATTATAATCATTGAAATCTAAATTGTCTGTTAGAAAGTCTGTTTATTCAGGTTATTTTATAAAACAGCTAAACTACTGATTTTGAGGAGACCGCAATTTGATAAAGAACTATGAATCTAACTCCTAATATACCTGAACACCTAAATCTTACATCGGAATTTTAAAAAAATAGACGGAGGAATTCACGGGTACAAGCTGGACACCTTATATAAGTACACTTTGCAAGTTTTCATTTTGCTAAGCTCATTGTAAAGTCAAAGCATCCTCCATTGAATGCAATTGAAGAATACATTTTATCCATTAGGTTACAAGAGATCGAACTTTGCGTCTCACCTTGACGCTTCGTACTAGACTTCCAACTTTGTAAGGTAAAGTTGACTGACAAACACTTCAACTCGCTAGGACTTGCTATGCTGTCTCCGAGACAATAGAGACGGCGTTTATACTTGCGGCTTTATTACTTATGGCATGGACAGAAATATCGCGGAACGATAGCGATTCGCGATGAAAACGAGCCTACCGCAGCTCCTGTTAGTAGACACGCAAAATAAGCTATTTCAGGCCTGTTATACTTAAAACTAAACTGGCTCGAAATTTAGGAACTAAATGAGGCCGAAGCTCTGCTGTCTCGCAACGCAGTGCGTAGTCTATTTGAACGTGAGGCGGAGCGCTCATCTGTTTCATGTGCATTATGTATAACATTCCGAAGTCACAATGCCGAAATATCCCAATCATCAGACATGTCCAGAGCTTTGATTCTAAAGCTGAAACTTCAGCTTTTGCTAATGAGTTTACAGGCCAATCTAGAAGAGCCTAAATAGTCTAAAGCCAAATAAAGCACTGAGATAAACGCTTACCTATTCAGGTAAGTGTTTATATGTGACTCCAACTCCAACTGGTTTGTATGTGAATTCAACCATCCCTCCGACTAAGCTCCCATGCTTCATCCTTTTCTGCCCACACACTGTTCGCCCCAGCTTTATTGGTTAGCTGCATGAAACAGTTTCTGGTATCATATCATTCATCAACAACATGTGAATACAGCAACGCATGAAAAACGTGATAACGCCATCACGTTTTTCATGCGTTGCTGTTTTCGCGCGTTGTCTGCCCAAGCCCTGATAGCTACTAATTTATGCGCGCGGTTTTGCGATTGAATAAGGTAATTTCCATTGAAATTAGTACTTTATAACGTTGGTAATTTTAGTCGAAGCTTTTTGGTGTAACACAGTATACGTCTTCTATTCACAAAGGACCAGACAAGAATTGATATTTGCAATTCATTAGCTATATTTGAAGAAGCAACGTGACCGGTATAAGTTCTCCAAAACAGTACTGTCATTTAATCTTAATTCTTAAATTTTTGTCAGTTCTTCACCTGAGTAATTCCAGGAGTAATTCTAAGGGCGAAAACACACTACGGACAGGAAATAACAAAACGTCCGCGTCAAACGCCTCTCGTCATATGAGAATGTGTGAGAAAATGTTTTTTTTTGTCACGGTAGTATGTGCTGCATAAATGAAAGTTCGCATAACGTAATGTGTTTTTTTTTAAAAACGCTTGAAGAAGACAATAATGAAGACCATAATATATACTTCCCAGTCTCTTAACGAGATCTACTCATTATAATAATGCAGTTAGGTTTTAATTACAACATTATTTAAGAATTTAATTTTAAATTTTTTTATTATATACTTAGTTTTTAACGTATACCTCGTATTTATGAATAAATTAAAGAAAATAATAAAATATACATCCTGTTTAGGTACTTACACATATTCAATACCTTCTTATTTTACGTGCTCAATCTCTCTGCGTCGTATTCCTTAATACTGAGGGTTGTGACCCCATTTCATTAATCACATAATGGCTGGGGTTTTTTGGGATAGTAATGCGATCGGTTCCCAGGCCCTTGCGCATACGACTCGAGTAAGAGTACTATTTCAACTCTTAGGTTACTAACGATTATTAATAACGTTAGTGATACTAACAGGGACCGACGGCTTAATGTAATCTCCGAGGCAAAGAGGAAACGAAAAGGCCAAATTCGGACTACCAAATTCGGTCACCCATCCATTTACCGACTTGGGTCAAAGTTGCTTAACAATCGCGATCGACTGATATTCGTTGTCGCAACTAGGCCACGCGTCCCTCGCGCTCAATAGGAAATTGCTAATAATTCCGACAGTTTTTATGGAAAAATAAAAAGAAAACTCTTTGAAAAGTTTTCAAATCTCGTCGGCTACCAGACAAACAAGTTTCTAGCTTGATAATAAGGCAAGTTTCTTGTTCTATTTTTATCAAACCGACAACACAAAGATATTACGAGAAGCTGACAGCGATAGTTTAGCCTTCTTACTTTTAAAGTAGAATAAAAATGTTAAGTAAAGTAGTATTTCTCGACGACTTTGTTTATTTCACTGTTTCTTACTGGGTTTTATTATGACCAATAAAATCATCATGTAATGACGATTGTTGTGTTGTTGTTGTTGTTGTTGATTGATTGTTGACTTTACTCACCTATTTCAACTTTACAGCTGCTCTTATAAATTTCTAGCTGATGCTCGCGAATTCGCGTGGATCTAGGTTTTTGGTCCCATCGGGAACTCTTTAATTTTACGGGATAAAAGTAGCCTATGTGTTATTCCAGACTATAATCTATCTTTGAGCCAAATTTCATCCAGATCCGTTCAGCCGTTCTAGTGGGATTCAGTAACAAACGTACATACATCCAAACCTTTGCATTTATAATATTAGTATTTAGTATAGAAGATTATAAAAACGATTGTGACAAAGAGACATACGAATTATCGGACAAACGGACCAAACGTCACAATGAGGTTTCACTATGAATCTACGGAACAATAAAGATCGCATTTCCCTATATTGGTCACAACCATACAACCCATTACAAGACCTTTATCTCTTGTACATTTATTTCGACTGATAAATTTTCATTCTGTTATAATAATTTCATAAGCTCTATAATGCTGAAGATGTAATCACACGCCCATTACGTCCCGCCGTGGCATCGCAGCGGCTCGCGTGAATAGACTATAGAGATTAGGAAACCTGAGTATAATGTATGTTCCCTGTAATAATGACGACAAATGGTTTCGACAACGACTTTAGAAATTATGAAATATGACTTGGGCTGTTGTGTTTAGTTCATGTAGGTATTCGGAATAGTATTAAAATAAATTCGTAAAATTCATTTGTATTGTTTCAATACTTTAAAGAAAACATCTGTACAAAATTTCAGCTTTCTGGATACAAGGCCTTGAGCTGGGTGTTGATGAAATCGTGACGTCGTAAAAACGTAATGCGATTTAAACCAAAAAGATAAAATTATAATTTTTTTAATTGCAAATTAAAAATTATAACACACGGCAGAAGTGAAACTTCAGAAAAGTAGCCTACGAGAGAATGAGACTAATCCTTGTTATAAATATGTTTGTCTCTTTTTGGTGTCGCTTTTTCGTTTCATCGAATTTTTAAATTGCAACGATTCTAAATAAGTTTCATTTCAATAAAAGTTAAATAGATAAAATTGAGTTTCGGTTTTAAACTTTAGATCATTCCTAGCATGGGCCAATAATTCGGCCAGCTGCAGAAGCCGAAGGCTTGGCCTTTGACAAAGGGATTAATGACGACCTCCCTGGTGCAGTGGTTAGCGCTGTGGTCTCATAAGGCATTCGGCGCGTATTTTTGTCGGTGCATATCTCCGTGGTTTCTGAACCGATTTGATTTTTTTTTCTATCAGTCGTTAGAGGAAGCTCTCGAGGTGGTCCCATAAAAAATTCTGACTCCGAATCCTCAACCCTGACACTAAAAAGTTAAATAAATATTCTTTCCAAAAAACCTACTTCCAACGCCACTGTAAAGTACAAAATAATTTTGATTTCTACCCACTATGTTGAAGTCGGACGAGTCTGATGCGTCAACTTTGCTTATCCTTGTTATACCCGGATTTCGGTTTTTTGGAAAGAATTTTTATTTGCTAAACAGTTGTTTTCTTGAAGCAGATAATATTGATATATCGTTACACGCATTACGGTATTCCTTTGCTTTTTACACTTCCCCGTAAATCTCTGAGCGCATTACAATGTTTTATAGGGGGTTAAATAACGCGAAATATTTTAGCTTGTACCTTCTTAAATAAAGTACCTGAAACATTGCAAATTGTGTTCCGTACCGCAATTTTGGTGAGATCGTCTGTAATAATGTTAAACCAAGCCGAACATTTTTGCTGTTTTATTTTTTCCTTGTTTTCCTTTTTCAGTCCGTTGAGACCAACAATCTCTACAGCATGAATATATTATTACTAGATGATGCCCGCGACTTCATTCACGGTTTACGAGATCTAATATGGCATGTGTACTCCCCGGGACGCAATCTATTTGTGTACCTACCAATTTTTTTCAAAATTAGTGAAATAGATAGGCTGGGAAAGACAGACAGATATATCGGACAAACAGACATTTTCACACTTAGGTATAATAGTAGTACGAATATGTTTAAGAAGAGATAATTTTAACAAATAAAGTTACCGCCACAGCAAGTTTAGTAGAGTAAAATGTAGCCAAGACTCGTTTACCAATAAACTAAGCTTTAAGAATAGCTGTGGCGGGATGTGCCCTCTTTGCCATACCAACCATTATTACTGATGTTAACTAAAGCCGAGTTTTTAGTTAACAAAAAAAAATGCACTCATAGGGACTGCCGATAGAAGTGAAAACTAAATCCATTCAATTTCACTTGTAAATTTAAACACAGCACTAATGTTGCACAATACGTCACGAGCATGTCGGTGACGCGAACCCATAAGATTTTCCCCTACAAAAAAGTGCTCAACGCGGCTAAAGAAGTTTTTACTTCAAAAAACATCAGCGTCTTGGTACCACGTCACACCAGTAATAATGAAAATCGTGAAAGAGCTGTAGCTATTGCTTGCCTTTGCATTGCATTGCCATAGCGTTCGTAGTCACGTAGCTCGTAGCTTCCATGATAGAAGTTCTACGCACGCTGTAGGTCGTGACTACGAGATATCCTACCAACTATCATAATATTTTATCGTTCCACTTATCTGTGCTAAGGGCGAAAACTGACTAGCGACCGTGCACGACAAAACTTCGGTGGTGTCCTGTCGCGCCGGTCTGTGCAGCTCCATACAATATGCTGGCACGGACGCTTAAGACGTATCTATTCTACTACGTAAATTTGCACATCAGAAGTAGCTGTTTCTGGCCCCATTCTTTAGAACTATTCTGCTTCGACATTTTGGAGAAGATAGTAGAGGCATAAAACTTTACTACTTAAGTATTACTACCTGGGTTACCACGAAAAAATTACATATTTCAAGCTGATGCCCGCGACTTCGTCCGCGTAGTTTTTTTAATTCCCGCGGGAACTCCTTAATTTTCCGGGATAAAAAAAAGTCTATGTCACTTTCCAGGTCCTCAACTATACCCATGCCAAAAATCATGTCGATTCGATCTCCGTTGCGGCGTGATTGAAGGAAACCAACAAACAAACACACTTTCGCATTTTCTTCTCGGTAGGAATGGCATTCCGAACCAATGGTAGATTCACTTGATGATTCAAAAGTACTTGTAAAAGTTTATTTGAATAAAAAGACATTTGATTTGATTTGATATTGATATAATATTAGTATGAAGTATGACTCTACGAAACGACGACTTCTTCTTTGAACAATATGACCCAATAGGTATTGCAAAATTATCTAAGTCAAAATAAGAAAAAACTAAAATGTGATAATCGGATAAAATTAAACGGAACAAAGTTTCTTTTTACACAGATTTTTATTGTTATTAGCTAACTTTATATTCCCTATATATACTTTCTTTGAACTTGTATAGGTACATTTAATTAAAGTATCTTCCTAAGATAACAATACCTTTTGTCGTGGTGGAAGTTATTTACAATTAAAACTTTTGTTTTCTCTTTACGCTTCTTCCCTTTGTTATTTTTTGTCTTTGTAGTGCTTTCAAGAAATTAACTAGTAGATTTTCAAACTGGTTCAGTATAAAAAAGGGAACGCTAACTTAATCAATGCATTCCCTAACCAAAAGCCTCTATTACCAGAAATTCGTTCCTCAGACAGCTGATGGAGGGACGCCCCAAGAGTTCGATCATGAAAAATGTAAATACTTTACTTACTACAAGAATTAGGTTTAGCGCGACACGTAGCTAGCGGCAAAATATTTGTATGGGTTTGTACTTGGACGCGTCGCGTACTGCATCTCCGTGCCGCGTAGCTTAAGTGGGCCCAGCTCCATACAACCTTATTCAAAGAATACTTGACGTTCCGTGCCGCGCTGCGCCGTGCCTCTGTAGTGGGACTAGACCTTTAAGATGCTGTCGGTCATCAAACGTAGGTATCTGTAAAAAAAATATTGTAATAGATGAGATTTTGTTACTTGATATTCTGATCTCTATACTAAATAAGTCGTATTAACAAATAGACGTCCGACGTCCATAGCTGGACGAAGGTCTCCACTCTCCTGCATGGATCTCCACCGTACAAGGTCTTGAGGCGCTTGCTTTCAGCGGCTCCCAGCTACTCGCTTGAAATGGTTCGTCCACCTAATGGGGGGTCGTCCGACGCTGCGCTTTCGAGTGCAAGGCCGCTATGCAAGCACCTTGAGACCCCAATGCCTATCGGTTCTTCGAGCTATGTGCCCCCACCCATTGCATCTTCAACTGAGATACTTTTCGAGCTATTCCGGTTAATCTGTTTAGTCTTACAAGTACTAATAAATAGAAGAGCGGTATGTCTTGGTAAAACGAGGAAATGCATTGTGGTCCCAGCTTGAAAAATTAGGCTTGAAGTAAAGGATTAAATATTATCATGAATTGAATACAAATCCTATAAGATGAAGCAATTTGTGGTTATAGAAATGTATAGCCTTGAAAACGTGCTTACGCATAATAACATCGGAGCATAAAAGATTATTGCAGCGAGCTTAGGCTTTTGGCGTTCCACCAAATTCCATTCAGCCGAAGGTCAATGGCACAAATAATGAAAGAAAATATTTGAGAAACAAGTAAGTACATAATGTTTTTTATACAAATTATGGATCGAAAGTTTGTATTATGAACTTGCTCTAGGTAGGAACTATGTATTGCTCGCGTGGAACTCCGCTCAAGCTTTAGTCGAAGCTATTGAATTTTGAAAAGTTGGCTAAAAATATAATAAAAGTATGTTAGTTATAAGGATTTATGTCTTAAATAAATTGTCCGTTGATATTTTCGTGGTAGAGCATTGGAAATGTTCGATTGGATGTGATTAACATAGCAATTATAACACTTCTTTAAGAGTGAAAACATTTTCGCGTCAGGGGGAGCGACGTTTTGTCGTTTCGCCTAGAATGCGCGCTCCATACTTGGATCTTTGGTCCGCCAGACAATTTTAGTTGTCCATAGTGTATTTGTGCTCTGTCTCAACCAATCGCAAAGGAGTTCATTAGAAAATTCTATATGGACAAATTCGCGACTAAAAGCTTGCTTCAATAAAAGGGTAGCGCCCGACTTATCCAATCAAAACATGTGCGTAAAACCATTATCTTCCGGAATAAAAGCAATTTCACCGGTCAACACGCGGCGTTGTGGCGTCGATACGTTAAGAGGACCTTTTCAGGTAAATTAATCTCATTATCTTTTAAATGCCTAGAACGAGTTTCGAAATGTACCTTCGCGAAAACACACTGACAAAGAGTGTGTTTTTTATCCACTACAGGTTAGCCCTTACGACAACACCAAGCTTGCGGGAAAAACATGGAGCAGGCTTACCCAACATCGGGAAGAGTGGCGTGCACATGAACATGAGGGAGGCCTATGTCCAACAATGGATGGAGAAAGGAGAGAAACTCATAATAAAGGACAGCGATATCAACTGGTGGTGGCTAAATGAAGATGCAGTCTAAGATGGTAGCGGGCTGACCTGTTTGGGGGAATGTTAATTATATTAAGCCCTACCATAGATGCAGTTCCAGTGGGCAAAGTCTAATTGTTAAATTATGCCACACATGCGACTTTGCCCCACGTTTTCATTTTAGTGGGACAAATTACATCGACGTAAAACTCATAGTTGAGGCTTTTGTGTCACTTATAAATAGTATAATTTTCCATTACATAATGGAAAATAACATGATTATCTAATAAGTGATACATGTAAATTTTTAAATAAATAAATCATGCAATTGTAATCTTTTAAATAATTCATGATAATGATTTAGTGAAACAAAACTTATTACAATATAGGAAACTTATACCTATCTCAGAACACATATCAATTCCTTATGAATTCAAATCATTCTCATAAAATAGTGAAAAGGTCAGTACAGGAACCTTATCTCTTCTCTATTATTATTATATGTCTTATCTTATATCTTATATATATATATATAAATAAATCCATGTTTCTCTTGGTCACGGCATCACGCGTGAACGGCTGGACCAATTTCGCTAATTCTTTTTTTGTTGTACAGGTGAGGACCTGGAGAGTGACATAGGCTACTTTTTATCCCGGAAAATTAAGGAGTTCCCGCGGGAATAACCAAAAAACTTCAACCACGCGGACGAAGTCGCGGGCATCAGCTAGTACTTAATACAAAAAGAAAAATTGTCATGAACCGCTTCCAATATAGGTAGGTTTATTTCGAGTCGAGACGGAATTCTGCATTATGCAAGAGAATGGAGTGCGCTTCGCCGAAGTTCGAGTATTTCCATTCGCTTCTTCAAAATATGCAACTACTTGCATAAACGTTATTGGTTCACTTACAACCCCTTCCTTTCCATCTTTTATCAAACTAGATGTTTTAGCCTCTCTCCTGGTGGAAGTGATGATGCAGTCTAATCTGAAACCGGACTGACCTGTTAGGGGTATTGCAGTTATATTAAACCCACATCCCTAGTGCCAATGACTTCGTCCACATTGATAAGGTTTTTGAAAAGTTCCGTGGGAACTCTTTCATTTATCCGGGATAAAAAATGCAACCTATGAGATGTAATAGATGAGTTTGGATGAATGAAAAGACTTTATTGCACACCAAAATAATTACAGAGAAGAAAAAACATATATAATATCTATAAACACTGGTGCAAAGGCGGCCTTATTGCTGTGAGCAATCTCTTCCAGGCATATCCTTGACTAAAGAGGAAATATAACAGGGTGAGTCTGTGTGTCATGACTCATGAATGAGAACGACAAGGTATCTATAATGCTCTCCAGCTATAATGCGGGGGCAGCGTTATGCAATTCATAGTCTCTGACGTCACCGACATTGACCCAACTCGACTCGTAATCGTTAACCTTCGTCCTCGTTCCCGAGTGAATCTGTGACGTCATTAACTGAAAATATCCTGGAGAAATACACTGGAAAAAGTACGTCTACCGCAACTTTTCTAGCATTGACGTAATAGTGCACCCACACAAAATGCTAAAGGTCTAGCCCCACTTGAGATGCATGGAGCGGCGCGGCACGTAGTGGCAAATATTATTTGTATGAGGCCCCGTCGTGCAGTGCATCTCCGTGCCGCATCGCTTTTAAGTGGGTCCAACTCCATACAATCCCATATAAACAAGCGCCGCGTTTCTGTAGTAGGGCTAGACCTTAAAGCGTATTAATATAACAACATTTAAAAACATGTTGCATTTTGTTGGAATTTTTTTCTTTACGCCATTGATTTTTTGCATGGTTACAGTTAAAGACCTAGAGAATTTAGATATCCTTAAAAATCAAAGATGTAATAATTATGTTTTAAGTGGACGAATCAGCCATATCTATAACGGCAGAATGCATACTTTTATCAAATAACTGTTATATTTTTATCTGTGCTATTACTGTCTATACGTACAATCTACCCTTTGTGCTAAAATTTGTGTGTTATTTTCGTTCTACCAGTGAACAATGTGACCTTTGGGATAAATATAGTTTGTAGAATCATCCTACACTTTCTCGCCTACTTATCTTAGTCTTGAACATCCAATTTAGTCTGCGCACACCTTAATAGAGGCGGCGATAGGAGAAAAATACTATAATTAGGTACATTTATAAAATATAGGTATTTATCTAGGATTTTTTATACGTCATAACTACCTACTACTGAGGCCTGTATGATATACCTAATGCCGTGTTTTGTGCTTATTTTAAGAATGTTATGTAGGTATATAAAAACCGGGCAAGTGCGAGTCGGACTCGCGCACGAAGGGTTCCGTACCATTATTAATAAATAATTACCTTTGTTAATGAACCGCAAGACTAACTTTGTTTGTAGAGGTTTATTGTTAATATCAAAAAAACTATGCTAGTTAGAGCATTGACTATAGTTTTCCTGTAAAATATACGTAAATTCCTATTGACCATAATTATTTCAAATTTTTCGATTGGTAAACTCCGGAGATAAGGGGGGGGGAACGGTATTTTTTTAGACATTTTCCCCGATAAATCAAAAACTATCATAACTAAAAATAATTAAAAATCTGTTTTAGAATGTACAAAATAAACCCTTTCATATGATACCCCACACAGTACAGTTATCTCACTTTTTAATTTCAACCCTCAGATTTTCCCCCCTTTTTAAATAAGAACAAAAATAATTTCCAATTTTTTTAAACTCCAGTGTCTTTGGGCCACTAATATACACCACTATTCCAAATTTCATGTCGATAGCTTCGGTAGTTACTGAAATAATCGAGTGTGACGGACGGACAGACGGACAGACAGACGGAGAAAGTCGCACGGAAGGATGTATGGATGTTTGTTACTCAATCACGCGCCAACGGCTGAACGGATCTGGCTGAAATTTGGCACAGAGATAGTTATAGTCTGGAATAGCACATAGGCTACTTTTTATCCCGGAAAATTAAGGAGTTCCCGCGGGAACCAAAAAACCTCAATCCACGCGGACGTAGTCGCGGGCATTAGCTAGTAAATTCATAAAAAGAAGCTTAATCTAACAGTAGAGCGTGCAAAGGCGGTCTATCGTTTTTTTAAAGCGATCTCTCCTAAACCTAAACCTTTGGTGATAGGAATTGCGAAATCACGGATTTCATGGGAAGCAATTTAGGTCCTGCAATTTAAAATAAGACAGACTACAAATAAATACCTACTAATAATACACGATATATAGACATTATGAGATTTTTTCTACAAAGTCTTGAATTTACAGCTTTGCAAGAGATCTTCAACTGTTTTAGGAACGTGGTCTTAACGCCGCACGCCGCCGCCTCCGTAGTACTCGTAGGTAAGGAAAGGTTGTAATTTAGATTCAGCGACGTCATCATGACGTCATTAACCTTTGATTAATCAATGTTAGGGAAAGGGTTTCTTACTGAGTGCCAAGGGCTTTATAGTCATCAGATGAAAGTGCTGTCTCACTCACACATTCTAAGTTAGCGGTTTGGGTTGGGCGTTTCATATCGGAGCGACCTATCTTCAAAACTGATGAATAAGGATAACAATAATGTAATATAAAAAATTATTTTCAAACAACCGACTTCAAACTCCCGCGCCAACTTTACAACAACAAGCACACGCTATACAAAGTACTTATTTTATTGTTGATATTTTAAAAACCGCTCGACCGATTTCGATAAAATATGGGACCACATGGGAAGTATGCCCTTTCAAATAAAACAAGAATCATCCAAATCGGTCCACCCAGTCAAAAGTTCTGAGGTAACAAACATAAAAATAAAAAAAATAAAAAAAAACAGTCGAATTGAGAACCTCCTCCTTTTTTGAAGTCGGTTGATGAAAAGGGATTAATGATAGGTATCAAAATAAAGGATAGACTATATTGGTCACTGTTTTAGCCATTTCATTGGGTAGGTATCAGTCTTCATAACGTCATTAAGCATATTTGTTAACCAACTATAATTTAAATCTACTAATACTAATTGGGAAATTTTGGATATTTTTAAGTTTGTTGGTAAGTACGTTTGGGTGTTTGTTACGCCTACACGTCACAGGAGCCAAATCGGTTGATTTAGCTGAAATTGAGAATGGAGATAGCTACTGATAACCTGAATTATAAAAAGGCCAAAGAAATTATTCATTTTATCCCGGAAAACGAAAGAGTTCCCGCGGGATTCAAAAAACCTTAGTCGACGCGACAAAGTCTTCCTCTTATTATTAATTTGTTTTATGGGTTTTGCAGGCATTCTCTACTTTACGTATAAAATGCATTTACTCGTAAAATAATGCATTTTACAATTCCTAAATCTACATCACTAACAATAATTATCAACAATATAAAGAAGTAAATAAACACTATCACTCAATATTCATCCAATATTCTGTTCACAATTTGATCAGACCCAAACAATTGATAAGGATTTTCAACTTCATCAGCATTACCAGTTCAATATTTTTGCTTTCACGTGGAAGTTGGGATGTATTTATTCGGAATCTTCCAGGAGCAATACACTGATTGAATTGATTCGGAATCACAGAAGTTATTTTGAACAAATATATACATAGCTCGTTCAGTATCTAGTGTAGTTTCAATATGGCATTCAAAAACGGTAATGTATATCAAACAATATATTTGTGATTGACATCATTTAGCTTAAACTTTTGAGTTGGTGCTTGGTACAGAGAGATCTGTATTTTTATTGCCAACAGTCACGTGTGATGCTGTCAAATGACGGTACGTGAGCTATCTCAGTAATTTATGGATTACGTGTTATAGATATTTGTCATCCTTTCCTCTTGGTATTTTCTTCGAGGACTACTTTCATTTACGGGAGCTTGCGCTTTATCTGGGATACTGTTTTTAGCTTTGATTGTTTACCAAGGCACGAAAGGGATATTAAAATAGAAAGGAATACCTATCTACATACAAAGGAGTTAGAATATTTTTGTATAGAGTCTAGCCTACCGTACCGCCATTTTGATTTTTTATAGAAATTCAAGGCCACTCATAAAACCTGTATTAATCAATCAATACAGCAAATATTTTATGAGAAAAAATCTTGTGAAGCGCCAGGTGTCCGACATAAAGAATTATAATCCTTCTTTTAGGAACATCAAGGTGCGTGACATCAAACTGTCATTATCTACACTTCTACACTAATATTATAAAGAGGAAAGATTTGTATTTTTGTATTTTTGTATGTAACGAATAAACTCAAAAAGTACTGGACCGATTTTAATAATTCTTTTTTTATTAGAAAGCTACATTATCACTGAGTAACATAGGCTATATTTAGTACTAGATTACTATAAAAATCTTTAGAAATTCCTATTAAAACCAACCGAAGGTGTAAAAAAATTAGCCATAAAATGTCTTTCATCGCATACGCTGCGAAGAGTATTAATGATAGGACAAAAAAATGTTCTACAATATTATAGAATATATCAATATCTACAAAAAACTTCGCGAGACCATGTGTCTAACTATTGTAGTTACGTCACTATAACTACTTTCTTACATTTAACAAATTGATAGAAATGCCGATCAAAATCAGACCGTGTTATCCATACCATTTATAAATTTTTATCCAAATAAATAATTTAATATTCAAGACTGTCTCAATACCTGATGATTACTTCTTGAATTATTGAAATCGGACATTCCATTCAAAAGATATCATGAAATTAAAATAAAAATACATGCCGGCGGCGGCCGCCACGCAGCGCATCGAGTAACTAAACTCTTCGTGAGAGGGGCAGTGCGGGTGCACCATTATGAAAAATATCTGTAATGTCTACCCGTGCGAAGCCGGGACGGGCCGCTAGTGAGTAATATTGCTTAAATATTGCTTTAAGCGTTGGCAGTATGGTCCCTGGTTGCGCAGTTTTCATCATCGAGTAAACTGTAACTTTGATAACTCTTCCAAGGCCTCAAGTGACGCTTTGGAAGATTGTGTCTCATATAATACTTGCTTGTATTGATTTAAAAAAAAAGATACAATAATTTATTTCATAATCTATATATTATCTGAGTCGCCCCAACTACACACCTTAACCACAGTATTGGTATCTATTATAATATTACCGTGCCTTAACCGTGTCCTTAAAGTCATCACGTCTTTTGATTGTCTTGGAGTATTCTATCTAACTTATCCACTAGTTATAAACAAAACAACACAACTTCCGAATAAAATTAAAATAAACAAATATTATACATTAAAATGCTAAAATCTAAATATTACCTAAACTAACCATAAAATTATTTTAAACTAAATTCTTATATACCTACTAACAAAAAATTAAAAAAATAAAACCCTAATCAAAACAACCACCAAACCCTAATCAAATAAACGAAAATATTTTGATTATTTTTCAAATAAATAAATGGAGTGAAATGAAATATTAAACAATATTTAGACGTACCTACAACATCTAAATATAAATAGAGCTAAATCATTTAAATATTATTCTAATCTTCCTCAAACACTGAACTTCTCAGGAGACATTTCGTTATTTGGGAAATATTTGAATTCCTAATTCCGAGTCAATTGAAGGTATTTTACGAAGCTTCGTGAAGACAAAAGTATGCGATTACTAAGCATACCTACGTATTAACAATGCTAAGGCACTCTATAGGTCTAATTCCGAGTGAAGCATTATGCTCAAAACCCACGGGCGAATTAGTGGAGTGGCGTCAAAGCGTGGCTTATCTGGTTTATCAACGTAAAACTCAGCTAATTTAATTCGGCATAGGAGTTTTACACCTGAGCCTAAGAATTCGCACAGAAGGCATCAATACAAGGCATGTTCATTTTTATACGACTGCCTGAAAAAAGGAGTATATTGTTTTCAGAGTTCATGTATGTATGTATGTGAGTTTGTATATTCCACCATAACTTCTATACGCCTGAACCGATTTTGATAAATGAGGTATCGTTGGAATCCCTAGCTTATTCCGGATGACATAGGCTAGTACAATTTTTAAAAAAATGATGGGGTGACCATGGTCCCGTATTAACGACTAAAGTTGAATTTTTTTTTTCGAAAATAAGATTAGCTATATAACATCATTTAGAAAATGAGTAGATTCCAAAAATATATATAGCACTATAGTTCAATATCCAGTGATTCCCAAAAAATATCATTTAATAAAAATGTAAATGAGATTCCTCAGGTAATTAATGACTGTGGTATCGTTACGTAGTAGATAGTTACGGGCTACGGCAGAGCAGTCGTATTTACCTATTAATAATTTTAATTATTTTCATTAGGCCTAACTACTTACCTGTTGAGAAACGCTGCTGAAATCGTGAGCATTGAGTCGTGAGAAGTGAGCATTGAGAGTTTCTGCCGTAATTACTACGTGGTCAGCACTCGCCGTTGATGTTTTACTCTTTACTCGCTTTGCTACTCTATAGACATACACACAAAGTCAGCGTACAGCGGACACTGTTTTCCGCTTGTAGTGACTATTCTAGTCACTAAAAGCTAGTTGCCACTCACCGCGCCTTGACTTCTCCCGCCACGCTCGGTCTGCGCTAGCCCTTATTCGATTACTCGCATGGTTAGGTGCAAATTATTGCTTCATTAACTGAGGCTGTCTTGTTCAAGTCTTGACGGCTGTGTAATAGACATTTATCTGAATCGACTGCCTCATCGATCAAGTGGTTAGCTTATTCGACTGCGAATCATGAAATCCCGGGATCACGTCCTGGGTCTGACATTAAAAAAAATATTTTTTTATTTTGTCAAGAAACTCTGCCGTACCTAAAAAACCGGCCAAGTGCGTGTGTGACCATGCGCAGAGTAGGTATAACAATGAAGGTTCAGTAGTCCACAAGAAACCCTTATATAGTTTCGCCATGTCCGTCCGCGGCTTACCTCAGAGGCTTATAAGACTAGAAATCTGTAATTTGTCATAGGTATACATAATAATCACGTCGGCAAAGAGGTAAAATAAAATGAAATTAAAAAAACATTGTACCTAAGTTAGTTCCCCTACACGTAAAGTGGGGATGTTTTTTTTTTTCTCGTCTACCCCATGATATGGGGTGTCGTTGGATAGGTCGTTCAAAATTACTATGGTTTTTAAACTTACTTAAAATTATAAAATTTACTATGGTTTTGGCAAAACCATTTTTCGATTCAGGGATCCCTTTGCAAAATATTTAGCTTTAAAGTGAATTTAGTTTTAATTGTTAATTTTTATAAGAGTCAAGTGTCCTCTGCAAGCTAAACGGTTGTTTTTGGATACGTGAAAAAAACTAATAGCAGTAGTACTAGATATACCTACATAACGAAGCTAAAAGGAAGACTATCCAGCTAAGTTAGTTTTACAAGTTAACGAGTTATAGTCGACCAACTTATAAATTAATGTCTCTTAATTGTAACGGGCAACAACGGAACCCTACACTGCGAGTGGTTCGACACGCACTTGGCCGGTTTTTTTTAGTTAGTCAAAAAGAATTTGATCTTCAGTCCTACATCTAGGAGATACTTAATAACTTTCACTCGAGCGGGTTTAATTAAACACTATCTAAATAATAATATAATCTTAAAGATCTAATAATCTTAAGAATATAATCTGAGGGATCGGGTAAAATCTAACAGTTTCCATGGCATTGATTCCAAGAACCCAAAGGCTTGTTCAATGACCCATCCGTTTATCCCGTCCCATCCCACGTTATAACTCGTGAAATTTCCTCCTAAATATACAACGTTCTGCGAATGGACGTTGTTTTGGACTTTAACCCTTTTACATTTGCAAAGGTTATTGTCTGAAATAAAACCTACCTACACGAAATTTACTACAACAATCAAGCCTCCCACACAGGAAAGATGAATGATCTCTTTTTTATTTATCTACTAGATGATGCTCGCAATTTCGTCCGTGTAGATTAAGGCGGTGTTAAGATTCTCGCATCGAAATTAAATACAAAATTATAAACTGAATTAAATTTAAAAACAAAAGAAACCTTCAGTCAATAGTAGAAATTGCTGATACGTTCAATACTGAAACAACCTTTACCTACGTTAGTAGGTACTTACCTACTATGTCATAAAAGACGTGGAATGCATATTGTATCTAGTTAACTAAACTTCTAAATTAGTAAGTATGTCGAAGTCGAGCGTGGCGAGTCACACTCAAGGAATCTGTTTACCTAACTACCTAAACTTCAAAAGGACTCTGTTGTGAAGTCTTAGCCAACATCACCTTGAGGAAAGTGTCTCGACTATCGCAAAATAGACTTTACAAGAAGAAGAGAAATGGCCTTAAGAAGTAAAACATAATCTTAAAAAAATTATAAGTTGCACTACATACGTAAAATACATAAAATAATTAAAATACAACAAAAACATTCATTATAATGGTTACCGACTTTCCAGTATAATCTTAGGCTTTTAGCTATCTTTTATCTTAGGCTTCTACTTCCCTTTACTGTCTCAATACACCTGTGTACACATTGACTACTATTCATTAGGCTTATCCTAGCTAAGTACCTTCGGTAGCGCTTTAATGAGATGGCCTTATCCTCAGTGAGGATTCCTCACAAAGCATTTGCGATATCGATAAATGTGATCAATAGATCACACACGGCCACAAGGAGGTACAAAAGCTTCTTTTTAACCCCCGACCCAAAAAGAGAGGGGTGTTATAAGTTTAACGTGTCTGTTTGTGTATCTGTCTGTGGTATCGTAGCTCCCAAACGGATGAACCGATTTTCGTTTAGTTTTTTTTGTGTCATAGATAATTTCAACCCACGTTTCATGAAAATCTGTTCATCCGTCTGGAGGTCATCGGGGGTTTTTTAAATTTGTAATTTATTTAATTTTACTACAAGTTAGCCCTTGACTGCGATCTCACCCTGATAAGTGATGATGCAGTCTAAAATGGTAGCGGGCTAACCTTTTCGCAGTAAGGCTAACTGTAATCTGTAATCAAACAAAAATTGCAGATGAGCCACACCGAAACACGGATTTATGTATAATTTAAGTATAGTTACAAGAAGCCTGTAAGGGTGCCCTTTCACCAAAGATGTGCTACGTTGCTAAGCTACCAATAGGACCGCTTGATCTAGCATCTAGCGATCTAAGCTATGAAAATCAAACTATTGGTGGGTTTTACACACATCTGTGGTTTAGCAACATATGTATAGCATATCTGTAGTGGAAACAGTAGCACATCTCTGAGGCAAAGACCGCTCTTGTCACGGTGTAGTCTAGGCAATAAAGCTAGTCGACCCCAACAATAATTCCTCAGGCGACGAAACTTTACAGTATGATAAAGTATCATGAGTTAAACGTTTATTATAAATAGATAACCAATAAAAAATCAAAAAGGAAGTAAGAATTTTTATGCTATACCTAATTGTTAAAACAGGAAGGTACATTATCGCGTAAACGCAGTTTAGGTTTAATAATGAAATCGGTTAAATATCGATGTTTATTTCATTTGATATTTCGGTTTTAAGTGTAAATATACTACCTACTCGTATTTGAAAAAGAAATCGCTAAAAAATTCAGTTGTAAATATGTATAAAGTTATAGGTATAAATACCTAACTTCCGGATGGATTTTTTGTTAGATATTTTTGTAAAAGTTTTGGTTCATACCATACTATTACCCTGCCAAGTTTCAACGACTGAGGATTTAATGCGGGGTTCACCATACAACAAACCGCCCCACTGCTTAGACTAGTACTCGTGTACTTGAAAACTTATACTAGGAGCTCTGAATCTCAGGAGCACGTGACACGTAAATCTCAAATCACGTTAACGACATCACGTCGCCACACTTGTCGGCATCCTCACGTGCATGGCTAATACATTTTTCTGCAGTCAGGAAAAATTGCGTTACTAGGTACATCGACTTTTCACTTCTTTTGCATATTGCTTTTGCTAAGTAAAAAAACCGGGCAAGTGCGAGTCGGTTTCGCGCACGAAGGGTTCCGTACCATTATTAATAAATAATTACCTTTGTTAATGAACCGCAAGACTAACTTTGTTTGTAGAGGTTTATTGTTAATATCAAAAAAACTATGCTAGTTAGAGCATTGGCTATAGTTTTCCTGTAAAATATACGTAAATTCCTATTGACCATAATTATTTCAAATTTTTCGATTGGTAAACTCCGGAGATAAGGGGGGGGGGGGAACGGTATTTTTTTAACCATTTTCCCCGATAAATCAAAAACTATCATAACTAAAAATAATTAAAAATCTGTTTTAGAATGTACAAAGTAAACCCTGTCATATGATACCCCACACAGTACAGTTATCTCACTTTTAAATTTCAACCCTCAGATTTCCCCCCCTTTTTAAATAAGAACAAAAATAATTTCCAATTTTTTTTAATTCCAGTGTCTTTGGGCCACTAATATACACAACTATTCCAAATTTCATGTCGATAGCTTCGGTAGTTACTGAAATAATCGAGTGTGACGGACGGACAGACGGACAGACAGACGGAGAAAGTCGCACCATAAGGGTTACATTTTACTATTTTGGTACGGAACCCTAAAAACCGATTAAAGCTACTGTAACAGTCCAACCAAATTTGAAAAATTTTATCTGTGTTCTTATATGTATTTGAGTGTGAAACTCAATCAATAGTATTATGTAGACTTGGTATAACACTGCTCATGTCTCATGTGTTTATATCTTTACTTTTTGTCTGGTGGGAGGCTTCGGCCGTGGCTAGTTACCACCCAACCGGCAAAGACGTGCCGCCAAGCGATTTAGCGGTACGATGCCGTGTAGAAACCGATTAGGAGTATGGGTTTAATGTAATTGAGCAGGTTAGTCCGCTACCATCTTAGACTGCATCATCACTTACCATCAGTTGAGATCGCAGTCAAGGGCTAACTTGTAGTTGATAAAAAAAACATAAATGTTGTTAATTAGCCCATCTTTCAGCCTCTAAAAAATCAAAAAATAATATTTTTGTCTTACAAAACAAAAACAAAAAACCGGGCAAGTGCGAGTCGGACTCGCGCACGAAGGGTTCCGTACCATTATTAATAAATAATTACCTTTGATAATGAACCGCAAGACTAACTTTGTTTGTAGAGGTTTATTGTTAATATCAAAAAAACTATGCTAGTTAGAGCATTGGCTATAGTTTTCCTGTAAAGTATACGTAAATTCCTATTGACCATAATTATTTCAAATTTTTCGATTGGTAAACTCCGGAGATAAGGGGGGGGGGGGGGGGGGACGCTATTTTTTTAGACATTTTCCCCGATAAATCAATAACTATCATAACTAAAAATAATTAAAAATCTGTTTTAGAATGTACAAAGTAAACCCTTTCATATGATACCCCACACAGTACAGTTATCTCACTTTTAAATTTCAACCCTCAGATTTCCCCCCCTTTTTAAATAAGAACAAAAATAATTTCCAATTTTTTTTAATTCCAGTGTCTTTGGACCACTAATATACACAACTATTCCAAATTTCATGTCGATAGCTTCGGTAGTTACTGAAATAATCGAGTGTGACGGACGGACAGACGGACAGACGGACAGACAGACGGAGAAAGTCGCACCATAAGGGTTCCATTTTACCATTTTGGTACGGAACCCTAAAAAGGCTACACAATACATTTTGTTGTTTGTTTCACTGGAACGTAACGTTTTATCTCAATTTGTATTTGTTCAGATTGAATTTTATTTGAGAAATCTCAGCCATTTTTCTATGGAGAGTTTCACATTTTAATTTCAATTAATATTTGTTTTCATTTGTTTTGTCGGAGAAATAAATGATAGATTACATTCTGAACCAATGATAAATTTACTTGACGATAAGTTTATTGGACTAAAAACATTTGAATTTGATGCAATTTGAGTATGGGTTTAATAAAACTGCCATGTAGGGGCATGGCAGTTTTATTAAACCCATACTCAAATTGCATCAAATTCAAATGTTTTTAGTCCAGGTTAGCCCGCTACCATCTTAGACTGCATCATCACTTACCATCAGGTGAGATCGCAGTCAAGGGCTAACTTGAAGTGGATTAAAAAAAACCTAACCTAAATTCGTCAAAATCTATTCAGCAGAAGGTCCGTGAAAGGTTACATACAGACAAACACATTTCGTATTTAAGTATATTAGCTTACTGCACGTAGTAGAGAGGTAAAAATAAATGAACAAAATCCCCTTAAAATTAAGTGGATGGTCAAATTGGTTAAGTAAACGAAAAAAGGCAACAAGTAGCAAGCCGGACCTGACCTGCTTAATTAGGAAAGGTTCTCTTGAAATTATCTGCCCAACAATTGCCGTGAGAATTGTGATGCCGGAGGACTCCCGGCAGAAACGATGCTATACTCTATATATCTATATATATAAAATTCAAAGTCCTGACTGACTGACTGACTGACTGACTGACTGACTGACTGACTTATATATCAACGCACAGCCTAAAACGCTGGTCTTAGAGACATGAAATTTGGAGAGTGTGTTCTTAGCGAATATTAAGAAAGGGTTTTTCGAAATTCCACCCCCAAAGGGGTAAAATAGGGGTTCAAGGTTTGTATGAAAGTCCGCCGTTTTTCAAGTTATAGCCATGAAATTTTTATATGAGCTGCGGGTTGAAAATGAAGAAATACGTGTTTCACAGTTTATGAAAATTCGACCCCCAAAGGGGTGAAGGGATGAAAGTTGGTATGAAAAGCCTTCTTTTCTCAAGATATTTTTCAAGTTATATCAACGAAGCTTGGTATTTTGGCTTTCTGTAAAAAATAAAGAAATACATGTGTCACGGTTTTGCAAAATTTCTATCTTACCCCTAAAGGGGTAAAATAGGGGTAGAAAGTTTGTATAAAAGTCCTTCATTTTTCAAGATATAGCCATGAAAGTTGGTATTTGGGCTTCTGGTTTAAAATAAAAAAATACGTGTTTCACAGTTTTTGAAAATTTTATCCCCAAGGACGTTATATAGAGAGTTTGTCTTTCAATCACGCCGCAACAGAGCAACAGTTCGACGTGATTTCTTGAATGGGTATAGACGAGGACCTGGAGAGTGACATATTTATTTTATCCCGGAAAATTGAGGAGTGCCTGTGGAAATTAAAAAACTTAAGCCACGCGAACGAAGTCGTGGGCGTCCGCTAGTACTCTATATCGTTCTAATGTATCACCTATATCAAAAACAATACACAATATTGTAACGTTTGAGTATTGAAAATATATTATTTTAGAAAATGTATGATTATTAAAAAATTGGATCATTTTCTTTCTCGTAAGCAGTCACGCCTTACATGATAAAAACCATAAAAAGTTACATGTTGCCAATGAGCGTTAGTGATGCGTGACGATTTACTTCCCAATAAGGTCCCCATCCGGTGTAAAGAAGCTTCGATTCAGTAAAAAACTGTGTAAAAGGATATTAAACGAAACCCAAAGAACTTTGATGATTTTTGTAAAAGATCTCTGATAAAAGAATAAATCTAAAAAGGAATATAATTCCTAAAAGCATCATTATAGGATTTTTAACGAATAAGAGATATATGTTTCCTGAAAATGGTGGTGTAAGTGTAAATTAGTGATGAACACGTTAACTGGTGACGCCCGCTTAAATGTAATGGAATTTTTTCATCTAAGAGCTAAACAACATATTAATCAAATACGCTTGCTAGAAAGTAGCAATCCATGTTATAATGTGAAACATTTATTAACGACTAGCTGATCCCCGCTACTACGTCCGCGTGGATTGAGGGTTTTTGGTTCCCACGGGAACTCCTTGATTTTCCGGGATAAAAGTAGCCTACGTGTTATTCCAGACTTTAATCTATCTATGTGCCAAATTTCATCCAGATTCGTTCAGCCGTTCTGGCGTGATTCAGTAACAAACATCCATCCATCCATCCATCCAAACTTTCGCATTTATAATATTAGTATAGATAGTATAGAAGATTAGCATCTTTATCACACCACTAGCACGTTCCTCAGGATGTCAATACGTAAATATAGTGCCACCAACATATCTGTAAAGTGGCGAAAAGTGGAACTACAAAAATGTGTCCAATAAACGATTGGAAAAACGATGCCGAAATTCTTTAGATATTAGATAAATTGGTTCCACAGTACGTATAGCTCTTACACCAGAAGAAGAACAGATATTCAAGGGATAACAACTTCTAGTTCTCTAACTTCCATTGCTTCAATGAAACGTACATCTGCTATATACTTAACGAGGCGATCAGTTGAATAACTATCAAAACCACAAGTCGGGAAACTGTTCGGACTTTATAGATGACCGACGATCAGTTGTATGCAAATTAGTTCAAACTGTTACTTCAGTAACGGTAATATTATGATCAACTTTTCTTGTCTCTATAGTTCCTAAAACCGCAATCAATATTTTAGTAAAATAGAAAATGGTTTTCGCCTCAATGACATATTATTCTAATACGGACGAAATTAAAATAATAATTAGTTTGTCAGAAGATATAAATTGTTCGTCTTGATAATGCTTGCAGAAATTCTCATTACTAGCCCGGAGTTAGGAAGTTGGCGGTGTTTCACCCCTGTGCCTCGGAGAATATGTGAAGCCGTCGACCCCGTTATTATTACTAACATGTTAATTGTCGTTAAAGCCCGCCAACCTGCATTGGACAGCGTGGGGGTCTAAGCTCTAATTCCCTCTCTCCTATGAGAGTGGAGGCCTGTACCCAGCAGTGGGACGTTAGCTGTGGTACTGTGCCTGCGACTTCGTAGGTACGCGTGGATTGAGGTTTTTTGAAATTCCTGTATAGGAATTCATTTATTTTCCTTGAAAAATGACAAATTCCTCCTCCATCCTTTCGCATTCATAATCTTAGATAAATAGATAGATGAATACTTTATTGCACACATGAAAAAATACAAAGAGTATAGATATCTAAAAACTACGTATGCAAAGGCGGCCTTATTGCTTACAGAGCAATCTCCACCAGGCAACCTTTGGTGAGAGAATTGAGGCGTGTAGGGTAGTATGGCACAATACACGTTATTATTAAATCTTACTATGGATTATAACTCTAAGCATAGAAAAAAATTTATTTTTTTAAAAGACGTACCTACAGTTTTTCACTCTTTAGGCGCTAAGTACTTATTTTAGATACTTAATTCAATTTTTCGACGACGGCGAATTGCGATAAATTAGAATGGCGTTAGAATTTTGCGACCTTCTGCTTAAATGGATTTCAAGGCAATTTCGTTTGATTATAAGATTTGTGTATCGTAACAGACAAATATTTATTCGATGACTTTGAACAAAAACTTGGACAAGACAAAGTTGGTATGAAGTATGTAATTGTTTTTCGAATTACTTTATGATGCTTTTGCTTCCGAACTTTCACCTGAATAATAAATCTGAAATAAGTTTTAACATGGGATATTTTTTATAATTAAAAGGATTATGAAAATATAAGATGCTTAATCATTACCTCATGATCATCATCTGACACAGAAAAAGGTCATCTTGCCTACTTAGGTTAAAGTTACTGATTAGTGGTTTCGATATAAGAATACACTTAGGATATAGTTAGAACAATAATATTATGGATCGCCATTGAGGGCCTATAAACTCACAAACTGTAGATAAATAAAAGTGACCATGAAAATACAGAATCAGATTGATTTGCGATTTTAGTTTGCGGAGTTTAATGAGTTTTTCAACGACAGAGAACACTAATTATGCAAAAACAAAGGAAAAGGTTCATTTTAGGCCTACACGTCTTGTACACTCTACCATGTTTACAGGAAAATACATAGATAGTATTAAAGATATAATAACTTAGGACAGTAAAGTAAATAACGAGCAAACAAAATAATAATGTAAGTATTTCAAGTTTTCGATACGTTTCCAAGATGGCCATAGAGAAGGCAGTAGGCGCGAAATGTATCAAATTCTGAAAAACACGTCATTTCTGACAGTCGCTGTCAAAATGACGTGTTTTTTCTTTTGAAAACGTCAAAAAATATGAATCCGCCATTGTTACCCACTCAAGTTTAGTGTTCCATAACTTGGAAAGATTAAATAATTTTACCACTGAAATTACTATGAATTCGTAGATTTGACCAATAAAAACTGATCTAGTATTTTATTTTCCTTCATTTCTCTGCTTGTACAAGACTTGGCCTACGCCCCATACAAATCTGAACCGTCTCCTTTCTGATAAAAATAAAACCGGACTACACTAGCGGCACGCTATGATGGCCGGTTTGTCGTTTGTCCGCTCATGAAGTTCCGTATTAATTGATAACGACTAACGACTTTGAAGGAAATAATTGTATTACTTTATTGACGATAGTGATGTGCAGAGATTCATAAATTTTATCGAATGTAGTTTTAGGTTTAGGACTCAAAATTTATTTATTAAACCGGGTGTCAAACCGGCCATCATAGCGTGCCGCTAGTGTAGTGGGTGTCGAGCCACGCGCAGTGTAGCGTTCCGTAGTTGCCCGTCACAATAATTATTAAACGTTAACTTGTAAAGCCTACTTAGCTGTGAAAGTTTTCCTTTTGACTTCGTAATAATATTAATAGCACTGCCATGTTTTTTTTCCACGTACTTATTAAAAAACAACCGTTTAGCTTACAGAGGGGGGACACTTGGCTCTAAAAAAAAATTGCACGTTAAATATCAAGATTTTCAGTGTACTCTTAACTTTGGTTGTAATTTTTTAATATGGTACCTAATTATTGAATTCAGTCGTGTTCCTCTAAAGTCTAAACCTTGAACCTTTAAAAGATTAAATAATTGAACTTGTCCAATTTTTATTCCATCAATGTTCGAAAAATAGCTCGGCGAGGCGAGAGATTGAGGTGAGTAAGGTATTATGCAAATGCACCGTTCATTGCGGAACCTTCATGGCGATGGGAGCTATATCGTGCTGTCAATCGCACGAACCAATCGAATCATACCAAGGATTTCTAGTTAAAGTTATTGACCGTTGATTTTTTTTATTTAATAGCTACTTAGCTGCTCTTCTAGCTGAGATTGCACTCCCGCGCAGATGGCTAAGAGATTAGCCATCTGCGCGGGAGATATTATAGTGCACAACAGGTGCACTCTCTGTTCCTTTACTCTCATAGCCCGATGGGACGGAAAATCCGACACGACCGGAGGAGGATCAGGCACAGGACCGACAGCTTTACATGCTCTTCGAGGCACGGGGGCCAAACACCGCCAACTTCCTAACTCCGGGCTAGTACTGAGAATATCTAGTCAGAAAAACCCAATACTTAATTATGACCCGACCCGGGACTAGAACCCGGTACCTCGTCGGCTGCAGTCGAACATGCTAACCACTAGCCCAACGAGGTGGCAATATTCGCAGCGTTGGTGTGTACCTACTATGGTCAGGCCAGGAAGTGCCTTAAAAACTGTAAATTAGATAAAAATCTTTTTTAAGTAGTCTGAAATCACATTAAACGAAGATTAAATATTTGCTTAGTCCTATTTTTGAAGGCACCTAACTCTTAAATCTCTAAGCTTTTGGTGTAGGTATCGCAAAGAGATGTGACGCCTTGTGTGCGCGCTCCATAAAAAATTATGACACGTATAATATTTGTTAGAATATGTACACTCAGCTTTTTTCTACTTAGTCTATGATAATATTACTCTATAGTTTTTGTTTTCTCTTCTAATATGGCGGATTAAGTTTACTGTAAAATATGTAGTTCTTTGATAAAGAAATTAAAAGTGAATTTTGTAATAACTGTAATGGTGTATTATTTGGTGAGATGCGTGGGGGCCTAACAGCCTAAAGTTTAAAATAAATTTCTCACAATATTTAGCAGTTTGTTATCGCCCTGATTGAAAGGCAGGCAGGATTTCTATTTCTCAACTTTAATCGTACTTTTTAGTTGAAAATCGAGGCTCAATGAAAAATGGCTGAAATTGAATAGGTACTATTGATTTCTATTGGCTGCTCGTGTGTCTTCAAGAACAGTATAGCAGACAGTTTTAGGTTAACAGATTTGTAACAGCAATGAGTAAGCCGCTCCTTAGGAGTATTTATCAAATGTAATGGTCAATAAAAGGATATTACTTTAGATTTATTCCTCTCGATATACCGCCCAGTCCAGAAACACGGTATCGTTTTATGTGTAGTTAATTCAATTTAGTATGTTAATTTATGTTTTTCTTCCGCTTCGAACCCAATTGCAAGTTATAATTTTACTTCATCTTAAAGAGAAAAATGCATATAAAAAGTACGTAGGTATGAGATAAATTTATTTTGTATCGATGTGGCAAGAAAAAAAATCGTCATAAGTACCTGAGAGAGACCGTACTCTCGCTTAGTACCTAGTACCTACCCCTGAAGGTACTAGTGATACTAGTGAAAGATACTTAGTATTAAGTATTCTGAGGTGTGGTAAGTAAGTACTAGTTTGTATCACTTGGAAAATCATAGTTATGACGTTATAAGAGTTCATAAGGAAGGACGTCAGATGGAAGATCTTAAAATAAATTATAATCATTTTCAGTTTTCAGTAACGAAGCTACTCATCAAGTATGCATGACACGAACAAAATAATTATCATCCCCCAAATAGAATGTTTTGACTCTCCCGTCTTTTGCGGTCTGAAAATGAAATCCTAATAGAATTCCTCGTCCAAATGAAGGGACGTTGGATTGCAATGCTAATTTTAAAAGTTTGGGCTTTATACCGTCTTTCAATTGTTTGAACAATCCTCAATTTCCACATTAATGTTTAGTATAGTAATATTAATTTTTACTCATCATCATCCTCAACCGATTGACGTCCATACGGACATAGGCCTCTTGCAAGGATTTCCACACGCCGCGGTCTTGCGCCGCCTGGATCCAGCGGCTCCCTGCGACTCGCCTGATGTCGTCTGTCCAGCGATAAGATGGTCTGCCAACGCTGCTCTTTCGCCAGTGCGAGGTCGCCACTCCAGCATTTAACCTTACATGGATAGGTAGTTCTTATAAATCATCATTATTAACACCTCAACCTGAGATCTCGACGTATTGATAGCCTATAATAGCCAAAAATTGAGCAGATATTTTCTCATATTTAATAGGAAATGTTGGCACTTGACGTGTGACTTCCATAGATTTAGGATTGGTCTCGCTGCGCTCAGCGGATACCAATCTTAAATCTATGGTGACTTCACACATTTTTATGAAAATTATGGCCAGCTAAAAGGTAGTAAACTTTCTCATGATTTTTGCCCTTACAGCAAATGATATTTAATCGCTCAAACGCACGTAATTGCGAAGAGTTACAGGTCCAAGATTTGAAGCCTGGTCCCCGGAATTAGGTGCCGAACACTTAGCCACCAAGCTATCACCAACCTACTTACTTATCAAGTGCTACTTCTTCTTGGCATACTTAGTAGTAACTATAATAATGGAACCGAGATCATGATAATATAAAATATTATGATCTAACCCGATTCTCGAAAACGGATAAGTATGATATACCTATAAATTAAATACGCCTAACGTTATAATTTCGGTTGCCTTAATTTCTGACTACGTCGTTTTCCTGAAGTGGCGACTGCTAAATGCCAAAGATAGCCAATAGCTAAATCCTTAGTGAGTACTAAAATGATTTTGTACTAATGCACTAGCCATGATAATATTCTCTCAATGAGCCAAAGTATGCTTAATTATTATAAACGCATTATTCCAGATCGAGTAGCGGGAATGATAGAGTGGTGATAACGTCATGTTCGACGGGTCAAAGGCTAGCCTATAAATATGGAGATGACTGCTTATTCGTAATTCTATAAAGGGTATTACCTACTCCTCCCATGTTTTGTATGAATCGGAATAATAATGTAAGTATAGGAAACTATATCATATAATAGAATGATTTGGTCTGGTGGGAGGCTTCGGCGGATTTAACGTAGCGGTACGATGCCGTGTAGAAATCGATCAGGTGTACAAATTTAATACCTATAACTGCCATACCCCTAGACGGGCTATTCCGCTACCATCTGAGACTGCATCATCACTTACAATTAGGTGAGGTTGCAGTCAAGTGCTTACTTGTAGTGGATAAAAAAAAGTATGTAAATTAAAATATGCTACGTTTTCCGAAAAGTTTTAACAAAAGCGCCAAATAGTACCTACCTAATAATATACATAAAAGATCATTGCCTAATATATTTTAATTAAAGTTCATTACTTCACCGGGATAATTAGTAAAGGACGGTGAAAAATCTTCTGGGGCTGTAGGATTTATTCAGATAAAATCATTTTGGGAAAACCAAGTTTCCGCAAGTTTGTAAATTCCAGTAGAATCCACCCCTTTACTCTGAGATTAGCTAATTATTGCATCGGGTGCGGGAGTCAACCTAATTCCGCCTTAGCTGTGGCTTTTACCCTTCAGTGTATTAACGCTGAATAGATTTTAAATATTTTCAAGGGATTAGTCTTAAGTTGCTTTCAAAATAAAAAGTACTTATTTTTATAAGGATTTATTGTCGGACTATGATACTTTGTTGCTAGCTCTTCTCACTATAATTTCCTTTGTAAGCCTGTAGGAGCCTTACCTACTTCGGCCGGCATAAAAAGAAAAAAGATATTTAGAATTTTTTAAACCGAGCATTTTCTTTTTTCACAGAGGTAGTCGTAGAACAGATAAATAATAGTAATGGCGTAGGCACAACTTGTCGTCGAGTCTGAGGTACTTATGGCTGAATCTAGCCAGTAGCAATATCCATTTAAATCCAATAACGAAAACTCAAGAAAATATCCGGAATAGTTCATAATTAATCACATCAAAATAAAACCGGCCAAGTGCGAGTCGGACTCGCGCACCGAGGGTTCCGTACTCAAGAAGTAGGTATAATTACTTTTGTTAATGAACCGCAAAACTAACTTTGTTTGTTGAGGTTTACTGTTAATATCAAAAAATTACGTTTGTTGTATGGGAGCCCCCCTTTAATATTTACTTTATTGATATTTAATTATTTATTTTGAAAGGTAATGTACAAGTTAATATTCTGTGAAAATTTGAACCGTCCACCTGTTACCGTTTTTAATATTGAGCAAAAAAATACGAAAAAAACACGTTTATTGTATGGGGCCCCCCCTTAATATATATATTTTTTTAATTTTTAGTATTTGTTGTTATAGCGGCAACGGAAATACATCATTTGTGAAAATTTCAGCTTTCTAGCTATCACGGTCTATGAGATACAGCCTGGAGACAGACAGACAGACAGACAGACAGACAGACAGACAGACAGACAGACAGCGGAGTCTTAGTAATAGGGTCCCGTTTTTACCCTTTGGGTACGGAACCCTAAAAAGACGTGTGGCACTCGGAAACTGCCGCGGTAAAGCTATTGCATAGCATTTTTTATCAACTTGCTATGACTACTTGTGTTGTTGACTTCAAGTTGTTGAAAATATAAAGGCGAAATATTTTTATGAAAAGATGATTTTGGTTGCTAAGACTACTTGTGTTGTTGACTTAAAGTTGTTGAAAATAAAGGCGAAATAATTTTAAAGAATTATGTTTTCAATAGTCCGGGTGTCCAAGAGGAATCAAAATACCTCTAACAAAGAGGTTTTTTGATTCCCCTTGGACACCCGGAGCACAGAGTAAGTACAGAAGGGAAGCTTCATACAAACGGCTCGCGGCGACTTCACCCATACATAGCGCAACGATGTGTGCGTGAGCTCTCACCGACACATTTACCGACACGCCGTCTGGGTACGCGACGTCTCAGTCCGGGTACGAACGTAAGGGCTGACGATCGAGCGTATATTCTAATTTTGAATTAAAAATAAAACTATTAGATTTATTTATGTAAATAGTGTTGTTTCAACAAAAATGCCGAATATTTGCACAGTTTGCTTGAAAAGTTCCAAAGACAAGGATGTTTCCTATTTTTCATACCCGAGAGATAAAGAGAAGTAAGTACCTTCCTAACCTTGTTCATAACATTTTCTCGGAAACCAATGAACCTATTTTTATGATTTTTCGATTAAAATCGATATTTAGGACTGTCTGGGGTTACAAAACAGGAAACTGGTAGGTACCAAAGTTTAAAAAAATCAGCGCCATTTTGAAATTCTTTGTTAATTAACCGATTTCGTTCAAAATCGATATCTGAGGATCCCTGGGGTTATAAAACAGGAAACTGGTACCAAAATTTAAAAAAATCAGCGCCTTTTTGACATGCTTTGTTATTTGACCGATTTCGTTCAAAATCGATATTTAGGACTCCCTGGTATTATAAAACAGGAAACTGGTACCAAAGTTTAAAAAAATCAGCGCCATTTTGAAATTCTTTGTTAATTAACCGATTTCGTTCAAAATCGATATTTAGGACTCCCTGGGGTTACAAAACAGGAAACTGGTACCAAAGTTTTAAAAAATCAGCACCATTTTGAAATTCTTTGTTAATTAACCGATTTCATTCAAAATCGATATTTAGGACTCCCTGGGATTACAAAATAGGAAACTGGTACCAAAGTTTAAAAAATCAGCGCCATTTTGAAATTCTTTGTTAATTAACCGATTTCATTCAAAATCGATATTTAGGACTCCCTGGGATTACAAAATAGGAAACTGGTACCAAAGTTTAAAAAATCAGCGCCATTTTGAAATTCTTCGTTAATTAACCGATTTCGTTCAAAATCGATATCTGAGTATCCCTGGGGTTATAAAACAGGAAACTGGTACCAAAATTTTAATAAATCAGCGCCATTTTGACATGCTTTGTTATTTGACCGATTTCGTTCAAAATCGATATTTAGGACTCCCTGGGATTACAAAATAGGAAACTGGTACCAAAGTTTAAAAAATCAGCGCCATTTTGAAATTCTTTGTTAATTAACCAATTTCGTTCAAAATCGATATTTAGGACTCCCTGGGGTTACAAAACAGGAAACTGGTACCAAAGTTTTAAAAAAACAGCGCTGCAAAACTGTTTTTGCGATAGTAAATGACGGTGCCATCTATTAACATAATTGTGAAGTTATGTCAAAAATACTGATGTTCATTAAAAAAGAAATAATTTCGTTTCTTTATAATGATATTTGTCTAATTTAAGTATTTATTGTTCAATTTCAGGATATAAATGTAATTATACATTATATAACTATAATATAATATTTTTATTTTTTCCTTAAATTGTTGACATGCATCAGGTGACAACCCTAGCAGAATAGGTATACATTTTCGACTTTGTTAGGAAGCTTCCCCTCTGGTCGGATATATACTCGTGTGCCCGGACCTTCCCTATAATACCTAATCCCTATAATCATCAATTTGTTAAATGTTTGTACCCACGGAAACAATAATATGTAGGTAGGTACTTTCTTAATTAATGAATATAAATCTCAGTTGAGGTAAAAGCTATTTAAATTTAAACGTATGCGTAGTGAAAATTAACTGTTAGTGATTTCCCACTTTTGTACGGCCGCGTTGCGGGTTTCATCCGGATTTCCCAAATGGAAAATAAAATGTGCAAATTGTTATGGGTAGCGCTGTACACTGAGTACAAATTGGATGATTGTTTCAGTAAACGTTAAACGTAATTTCCAATTAAATAGGTAGGTACCTACGTTTATGGTAACTTTAAGTAGTAGGTATGTTTTAAATAATAGCTCAGATACCTAAAACATGAAGATACCATCGTTACCATAAACATCCGTACAAAAAATATCGTTGTTAGTTTTTCTCAATAACGCCATAAGAGAGGATACCTATTTTACATACCTATTGTGATGTTTTGCATGGGTACAGTTAAAGTACTTACCTGAAAAATAGCGTATTACCAAAAATCAGAAAAGCTAATAGTACAGGGTATCACGTACCTCTGATACACGGGCCTCTGAGTTAGACATTATATTATTTACCGGAAAATCAAATGTTTCCCACGTAATATTTCAAAATCTACGCGGATGAAGTTGCGGTCTTCATCTGCGGACATAATATGGTACAGTTTACATGAGTAAATTACAAAGTACTTGAAAAACAGTTTAAAGCAACACTGTGAAAGAATCATCGATGACTCAAACAAATGTGAGAACCAGTCCGACTGTTCAAAGGTACTTTAAAGCAATTAATTATTGGTGTCGAAAGAATGCGATTTTAAATAGGTATTTTCCAAAAATTTCTATTTTAAGTGACTTATTGAACAGACTCTACAAACAATCCACACGTTTTTAGGGTTCCGTACCCAAAGGGTAAAAACGGGACCCTATTACTAAGACTCCGCTGTCTGTCTGTCTGTCTGTCTCCAGGCTGTATCTCATAGACCGTGATAGCTAGAAAGCTGAAATTTTCACAAATGATGTATTTCCGTTGCCGCTATAACAACAAATACTAAAAATTAAAAAAATATATATATTAAGGGGGGTCCCCATACAATAAACGTGTTTTTTTCGTATTTTTTTGCTCAATACTAAAAACGGTAACAGGTAGACGGTTCAAATTTTCACAGAATATTAACTTGTATATTACCTTTCAAAATAAATAATTAAATATCAATAAAGTAAATATTAAAGGGGGGCTCCCATACAACAAACGTAATTTTTTGATATTAACAGTAAACCTCTACAAACAAAGTTAGTTTTGCGGTTCATTAACAAAGGTAATTATACATACTTCTTGAGTACGGAACCCTCGGTGCGCGAGTCCGACTCGCACTTGGCCGGTTTTTTATTTTTTATTCCACTACTAGCTCATGCCCATGACTTCGTCCGCGTTGATTGAGGTTTTTTTGGTTCCCGCGGGAGCTTTTTAAATTTCTGGAATAAAATGTAGCCTATGTGTTAGTCCAAACTATAATCTATCTCTGTGCCAAATTTCATCCAAATCCGTTCAGCCGTTCTGCGAGCAACAAACATCCATCCATAATTCCATACATAGGTACATCCAAACTTTCGCATTTATAATATTATCAATCATCAAATATAAATATTATAAATCCGAAAGTTTGGATGGATGGATGTTTGTTACTCAATCACGCCGCAACGGATTTGGATGAAATTTGGCACAGAGATAGATTATGATCTGGAATAGCACATATAGGCTACTTTTTATCCCGGAAAATTAAGGAGTTCCCGCGGGAACCTAAAAACCTTAATCCATGCGGACGGAGTCGCGGGCATCAGCTAGTCAAATATAAATATTATAAATGCGAAGTTTGGATGGATGGATGGATGGATGGATGTATGGATGTATGGATGTTTGTTACTCAATCACGCCCCAACAGCTGAACGGATCTGGCTGAAATTTGGCACAGAGATAGATTATAGTCTGGAATAGCACATAGGCTACTTTTTATCCCGGAAAATTGAAGATTTCCCGCGGGAATCAAAAAACCTCAATCCACGCGGACGTAGTCGCGGGCATCAGCTAGTAGAAGTATAAATAAGTTAGCCCTTGACAGCGATCTCATCTGATACTAAGTAATAATGGTGCCTAATCGATTTTTTATTATTCGATTCTACCAATTATACCTACCAAATCGATTCTATCTTTAGTATTCTGTGCTGTGTTCCAAAGTCAATGAAATTACCAGTTCCATGGATGTAATAAGTACTTACGTACAAACAGGATTGCGCACTAAGACGCTAAAATCGAGCTCGTGCGAAATAGCGCTAAACAGGACTGCGTCCTCTTCTTTTAGAGTGACAACACGTTTTAGTGTTGTAAGACATTTGACGGTATAGGCGAGTTGGAGAGGATGAATTTTTTGTGACAACTGACTAAGAAACTTTTCAGGAATTTGTATTGATCTGTCCCCATAACAAGCGGGCAATATTATAGGTAAAAACTCGATTTTACATAAAAATAAAAGGCAGAAGAAAAGTTTGTAGATTTTAATCTTATCTCTATTTTCCGGTCTACTTGTTTGTTTGGTATAAAATCAGTTATATTAAAAGTAATTTCCTAAAGAGCTGCAGACTTGAAATTTTAAACATAGATTGTAAGACGTAAGTGAATGACAATGCAATATTAATGCAATGGATTAACAAACAAACTACAATACAATATAAACAGTATAATAAAACAAACAAACATAAAACATTAATTTTAAATACAAGAAAGCGTTCTATCTCTTAGTTTGTATGGTTGTTTGTTTGTTCCTGGTTAAGAAGTTGCCTACACACACACGTCTACACATTACTAAATAAAATAGTTTTATGTAGTTTCTGACGCATTGTGGCCTTAGAGCCAATAAATTGCAAGGTTTTCATTTTTCCATAAGATCGTAATCGCATGTTTAAATATTTATTAGCAACGCACTTGATAATTTCTACCTCATGTCTATTTTCACATCTTATTGACAGAGGTGGATGAGGTGGAATAAAAATGTTATTTAATTTAGGGTAAAAATATTGCACAGCCATATTCACTAATTTATTTCTATACTTCTCTTGCCAGGCTTCGTGAGAAGAAGTAGTAAACAATTTCTCAGCATATTTGACTACTTCAAATACAAATTTAGAGGCATATTTTAAACCACCTTTGTCCACAAAAGCAGTAAAAGAGGAGAATTTGCAAATGTCTATGATATAGTTATGATCCTGATGTAGTTTGACTAACAGAGCTGTTCGACAATGTTCGCAAGTTAATTTATCTAACATTTTATTTACTATATAGCCAGAAATGTAATACATAATATTGTTTTTAAAATCACTTGTTTTTTCTGCTTGCTTCATAAGATCATCTATATATTTTACAGCTTCATCATTCATACCACTTTGTGATTTACTAACAAAAACAGATTGCTCTTTTCGTTTTGAGCTCCTAAACTCAAGGATTGGTGTCATTTCATAATCTGAATCTGTGCAGTTCGCATTGACACTAGGTCTAATACTATTCCGAAACAACAATTTGCGCATAATATACTTAAATTGAAGTGCATTTGGATTGTCATTAGAACCTCCTCTAGCCCTAATACACGAGAACAACATCTCAAGGTGATCTTGAGAACATTTATGCGTCAGAAAATATGCATTTTTTTGCAGGAGGTCATCGGCCAAGCCGGCAAAACTATATGTATCGACAATTAAGCCTAGGACTGGTGTCTTGCGCCTGTGAGTCAAAATTTCCTGTTCCGCTATTTTTAGTCGCGATAAATATTTTCTTGTTTCATTTAATACATTCATCCACACTTCTTTGTTTTCTTTGCGCATAGGAGATTTAAATCCAGTCCCATAAGGATTTTTTGAATTGAACAGATCGAAAATTCTGTCTAACATTCTTAAATATTCTACAGTGGCCTCACTACCAACAAAATCTGGATGTCCGCTGTAATTCAAAAATTCTATGGCATTTGCAACAGAACTACTTAAAACCTGTACTGCTAATTTGACGTTCATTTTTTTTCCGAAAAAATTTACATGTGTTTTTGAAATTTTGTTTGCAAATTTGAGACCTATATCTTCTTGCACTTCGTGCAATCGTTTAACGAATATAAAATCAATATCACCATTATCTGAAGATATTGAAGTTTCAGCAAAAACACTTCGAGCTAACTTAAGCATGTGAGCAGGATCTAAAATACAATGTACTTTGCTTGATTTGGTTGGGTGATCGAAATAAGTTTTCAAATTGGGAAATTTTAAAGAACAACCTAATATTTCAAAAGTATTTATATTAACAGCAGTTCCATCAGCTGTTAAAGATCGGACTACAATATTAATATCAGCTAACATACGTATTGCTGTGTCAATTAGCTTTGCCTGAACATTCGATGAAATTTTATCGACAAAAAAATAAGCGATAGGACATTTAAATTTATCTGTTAATGACACTATTTGAAACACCAATACCTCAGTCGCAAATTTTTCAGATTCATCTGGCAGTATACCACCAAAATCAATACATCCCCAGAATTTATCTGTAGTGGGATCATACACTTGTTCAGACTTGATATGCATGGAATCAAATATCAAAGCTACAGTCGCAATGTGGCTATTTTCTGAAACCTTAAGTTTAAGAAAATCCATCACTTCGCTCATAAATCCAACATTGCAATTGTGGGTTGCTAAAACTCTACGCAATGTTGCGGGATGAGGTAAAGAAATGTGATTTCTCAAAAATTTATAAGCTTTACCAGAATAATAGTATAAAAGACAATGCGAATGACTTGACTTCATCATTGTATCTGACACCACGATATGATTTTGTATCATTAAACTTAAGGTGAATATTTTCGAAATTATGTTGAACGACCTTTTTGACCTCATCATAATTATCACATCTTTTTTCAATTATGCTAAGCAGAGATTTTAAACTATATATTTTTTTATCGCGTCTTTTCAATTTTTGCGTTAAATTTTTAATTTTACGACGAAGTTTCTTTTTTCGAGGTGAAATCGTCACTGACATTGTCTGTGTGCATACAGTTTCTTGCACTTTCATTTTCTTAGGTGGTGGTTCCGATGATGTTCCAGGAGTAGCATCAGGTAGCGGTTTCTTTAAGATAATACTGCTCAGTACATGTATTTTTTTACCCTCAGGCACAATCTAAAAGAAAAAACTTCGGTTTTTTAACGAATACTTAACGAAGACTTAAAAACTAGAGTAGTAATTAGGTCAGATTAGGATTATGATGTAAAGCCGTCAATAACAATGTAAACTAATTTGTAATGATCTGCATCGTATACAGAGAGTATACGATGCAGGGTAATCGAGTGTGTGTATTTAGGAAGTTGGTAAAAATGACTTACTCTTGGAAAAATTGATGGTACTGCATTTGTTTTTAATTTCTTTTTGAGTGCATATGACTCTGTAGCAAAATCTTCTGCCTTGAAATGTAATCCGCAAACTACCGAATATTTGGTAACATATCCAGGAACAGCATTAATCCATTTTTGCTTAATCTCTTCATTTTTGGGAACTCTATAGAAAAACATAAATAACACTTCCATTAGACAAACAAATTATGGTTACCTTACTGCCTAACAATAGCCGTACAATAATTTAATACTTACTTATGAAAAGATATACCACATCCAAGATATGATTCACTCTTACATGCTTTTACACAACATGTTAGCACCATTTTTATACTAGAAATTACAAAATATGACTTGAACAACAAGGTTTCCAGTTACGACTCTTATCAGCACGTAAACAGAATGTTTGTCAATCGCCATATTGCAGATGATGCGAGCCCCAGTGTTGTCATCTAAAATGTATTTATAATACAATTTAAACAAATTGATATTTTTAAGAAATTAAAAATAAGATAACAGAAAAGAAATTACTGCGACGAAAAAAACTGTTATTTGTAATTAAATAAACAATGAATTAGAAATTTTTGACCTCCATCAGAACTCTTGATATAGATAATATTTTTTTATGCTTGCAATACGTCAGACAGAGACGCATTCCTATTTCAGAGCCTCTCGCTGGGTTCGTTTTCCCGTTTAGCAATATTGTATTAGAAATTAGACTTTAAGTCTAAGCGATAGAAGTTATTTTTGCAGGGAATTAAATGTTAAGTGCACAATCTTGTTATTATAAAAAATCTTTGACCAGTTCTCGTAAATAAATAAATAAATCAATGAAGTCAGAGGCTCAGAAGGGCTGGAATCCAGAGCCGTAAAGCCAATTTAAGAAAAACAATGCCATTAGATAGTGACAAGCACAGACAAGTGACAGCGACAGAAAAAGGTGTCAGAACTCAGAAGTGTGTCAGAATTAGTCAGAATCTCTTAAATAAATAATTGTGTCGATTTATCCTACAAAAATCGTGATTATTATCAACATTTGTAATATAATTCTTGAGGGAAATGAATCTCATTTGTGAGGAATACATAAAATTAGTTATCAATAACATGGCAACGATATTGAAATTAAAAGAATGGACATACAGTAAACAAAATTTCGAAGACATTGCACAAAACTATTTTGGGGTCTTAATTCCGATTAATTTAAGTGGCAAAATTGGTGATAATGAGACTGTAAATATCCCATTGGTATTAAAATTAGCACCGACGGACGAGAGGTATCGCGTCAGTGGGGCAGTAGCAATGTTTTTCGCCAAAGAAATATTTGTTTACACGAAGGTTCTACACAAATATCACGACATACAGAAAAGTTTTCCACTGTCCGCACAATTTGTTATGCCGAAATGCTATTATGTGCGCAATGATTACTGTAAAGAATTAATAGCATTACAAAATATGTGTGTAGATAATTATAAGCCATTTGTTAGCAGTATGTTCTTAGATATAAATCATATAAGAGTGGCTTTAATATCGCTAGCTAGGTTTCATGCTTTATCCTATATTTTGGAAAATCAAGACGTAAATTTTTATGTTGAGGCTAAAGAATTTTGTTTGCCACTAACAGAGAAAACAAACAAGCGGTACATGGAAATTTTAGTAGACAGGCTTAAAAAAGCTTCAGTAAAATTTGTTAACACTGACTATATACCCTTGTTAGAAGCCTTGGAACACAACTGTGTTAATATAATTGAATCAGCTGCCAACTCTGTAAAAAGTGTATGCCTTTGTCATGGGGATATATGGAAGGAGAATATACTTTTTAAATATGAGGTAACTTTTTATTACAAAACTGTAAACCAGTGTGTTACAAAATTTTGAACTTAATACGGTAAATGTTTAGAAAAAATCTTTTGTTATAGGACAACTTGCCTACATCTGCTTGTATAATAGACTATCAAACAACAAGGATTGGCAGCCCTGCGTTTGATGTGCTATATCTTATTATTTTAAGCACTACTTCAAGCTTAAGAAAAAAACATTTCAGACATTTGTTGGATTTATATTATGAAACATTTAAACAAACTCTTCAGCATGCAAATTTGAACTCTGAAGAAATATATTCTAGAGAAATGTTAGATTATGATTTGAGAATAGTTGGCCCACCTTCTCTCATAGTGGCCAATACAGCTATATGGCTAGCAAGTGGACTACAGGAAGAAGGTCATGTAAAGAGTAAAATAGTTTTAACAACAGAAGCTGAAAAGTCAAAGGCTGTAACACAGTACAAAGATATTATAAGCAGCATAATAAATGACTTGTCAGATTATAATTATTTGCATACTACATAATATTATTCATGAAACATAACTACAAACACACTTTCTAATAAAAATTAATGTTAAGTTGTCTTTTTGTATTTGTTAACTCTTAATGCTAAAGTGTCGAGACAGTCATATTATTTAAGGTGGGTGGGCATTCTGTTACATCCCTAACCACGAATTTATATAAACTATTGTTGACCATTGATGTATAATTTTAACTCACTATTAAAGATTAGAATACCTATATGCCTATAAAAGCAGATAATTGATTAATACCAAAGCCGTTAGTCGTTCTGGTAATTAGCCTAATTGCTACCACCTAAGGACCTAGTTTTTGTCTGCTGGACTAGATCAGCAACAAAGCTAAGGTCCTAAAAATATCGCCGAAAGATCTTTCGGAGGTCCTCGTAAATCGCGATACAAGTAGTAATCCAAAGTCTATTTAGTATCAAAGTAATTTGTAAGACCAATTATAATCATAGACTGATCAAACAATAGTTCCAGTACTCGTGCTGTTTTTTGGGTTCCGTACCAAAATGGTAAAATGGAACCCTTATGGTGCGACTTTCTCCGTCTGTCTGTCCGTCTGTCCGTCTGTCCGTCCGTCACACTCGATTATTTCAGTAACTACCGAAGCTATCGACATGAAATTTGGAATAGTTGTGTATATAAGTGGCCCAAAGACACTGGAATTAAAAAAAATTGGAAATTATTTTTGTTCTTATTTAAAAAGGGGGGAAAATCTGAGGGTTGAAATTTAAAAGTGAGATAACTGTACTGTGTGGGGTATCATATGAAAGGGTTTACTTTGTACATTCTAAAACAGATTTTTAATTATTTTTAGTTATGATAGTTTTTGATTTATCGGGGAAAATGGTTAAAAAAATACCGTTCCCCCCCCCCTTATCTCCGGAGTTTACCAATCGAAAAATTTGAAATAATTATGGTCAATAGGAATTTACGTATATTTTACAGGAAAACTATAGCCAATGCTCTAACTAGCATAGTTTTTTTGATATTAACAATAAACATCTACAAACAAAGGTAGTCTTGCGGTTCATTAACAAAGGTAATTATTTATTAATAATGGTACGGAACCCTTAGTGCGCGAGTCCGACTCGCACTTGCCCGGTTTTTTTTTTTATGACAGCTCGCTATTCGCGAATGAGTTTTTCGTGGTTTCCGTATTTGCGTCTGAAAAAATCCGTATGGTCTTCATGGTTAGTGAACAGCGTACAAATAAAACTGAAGGTAAATTCTAGTCTAACCAAATTCAACCCATCCTTAAAATATTCTTAAAAGGTTAACAATGTAATTGAGGTGTAGATAACATTAATGGTCAGATTAAACATTGCAAACAAAGAGCGAGTAGGTACGTAACCAGTTTATTATTAGAATTGGACGAGCGTAGGCATTTCACCTGTTTTTTTTCCAAGACAAAGGAAGTTTTCGCGTATGTATTTTTTACTTAGCATGTACTTTGAACTTCGATTACCTAATTATAAAATTATCCTTACTAATATTATAAACGCGAAAGTTTGTAAGTATACCTATGGATGTATGGATGTTTGCTACTCAATCACGCCAGAACGGCTGAATGGATCTGGATGAAATTTGGCACAGAGATAGATTATAGTCTGGAATAACACATAGGCTACTTTTTATAAAATTAACCGGTAAATTGAAGAGTTCCCACGGCAACCTAAAAACCTCAATCTACGCGGACGGTGTCGCGGGTATCAGCTAGTAATATTCATAAACGGGGAAACTGACGAACGAATTGTCATAGGTCTACGTCTGCTCGTGCCACGTCTGGTTCTAGACTACTCAAAGAAAGACTTAAAAATTCCATTCCCGACGGGTAAAACAGGGAATGTTTTTAATAATTTTAATAATGTTCATACACATAAGTAATAATGTTTGAACAAAACTGAAAATTATTAAAAAAAATAGAAAATATTACAAACTTAGAATACAAATATATAAAAATCTCGCTTGCGAGGTTGATAATAATAGACTATGTTAAGTATCAAGATTAGTTACAACAATAACTAAAGGTATGTTACGTAACCTTGATAATATTATAATAGAAGTTTAAAGCTAAAACTAATAATATTTTGTAATATTTCACAACAGGTCTAACAAAGTCCAGAAGCTAATTAAAATGATTCCAGACGAAAAACTAAAATCTATTTTAGAAGAAGTTGCCCGGTATTTCAATTTTAAATCTTGGACTTACACTCAAAAGCAGCTCAATGAAACAATTGAAAACTACTTCGGTGTCCTTATACCGATAACTATCAATGGAATTGGCGAAAACGGAGAAGAAAATAGATCGATTTTTGTAAAAATCCCGCCAAATGAACAACCAAGCCCCCTAAAACCTGTTATCCGTCAACATTACGAGGTAGAAATATACACTTACTCGACTCTTGTACCGATGTACCGAAGTATGACTACTGTGAACATGAGCAAATTGATACCAGAATGCTATCACGCAAGTTTGGAGGAAAATAATGAAGTTTTGGTTCTACAAGACATGACATATAGTGGTTACAGAAAACATGCTGGAGAAATGCTTTTTGATTTTGAACATGTGGTACTATCCCTCAAAACTCTAGCCAAATTCCACTGCTTTTCAATAGTCTTGAAAGAAAAAGATTTCGATTTTGACGTCGATGTAATGAAACCTTATACATCTTCACATCCGGAACCTTATTATACATATATCAAAGATACTCTAGAGAGAAATATGCACTTATTCAAGGATAGTAAACACCAAGTGTATTTAAAAACGCTTATGGAAAATCTTGCTTCTCACATTGAGACCTCTATTTTCGAGGCTTCATATTTGGTTTACGGCCATGGAGACTTTTGGAGGGAAAATATTTTATTTAGATACGAAGTAAGTAACTAGATATAAGGTACTTTTACTAAGTACCTCGCTTGATGCGTATACCTAGGTTCGATACTAAATTGTCAAGTGCAAGCTTATCTCGTACAGTCCCACAAACTTATCCGGCCGGTGGCCAAAATTGGAACTAATTTTTATGACTATTACGTTTGTTTTTATTTTCTTTTTAAAATTTATTTGCAACTTAATGTGTTAACAGCGACATTGAATTTTTATGACGGTTTAGTTGTTGTTTTTATTTTATTTTCATTATTTATTAGCAACTGTGATAACAACGACGCTGTCACCGGTTCAGATAAGTTTGTTTTTATTTTATTTTATTTGGGACTATAATATTTAAAGAAAAGAAACAAAATCACTGTGACTGTAAAGCAACTGCAGACATTTTAAGGAATTCGCACATTATATTTGGTCTCTGCAGTAGGGTAGGGTGGTGTAAGACGGCGCGGGCGATAAGTTGGCGCATTCGCGATTGGCTGGATCTGGTGTGACGTTATCATCTAACTTCAGTCGTGTTTTGTTGACTTATTGTGACGGTACGTGCTCGCAAAAAAATATGCAATTTGCTAACAAACTGATTGTTGTGGACAAGCCTAAAGATTTTGGCCACTTTTGATCTATTTTTATTATCATTTGCAAGCGGTGTCGTTCAAAAAGGTAATATAAATTCGGTGTTTTGAATGACTTGTTGGTTGAACACTTACTTCATCTTAGCCTAACAAACAAAATAATTCCGATATTTCATACGAGATGGCGTAAGTATATTGATTTGTGCGTTATGGGAAAGTATGTAAGTTGGCGCACTAAGTGGGTGTACAAGATGGCGCGCGCCAACTTACAAATATCCTATTCCATTGTTTAGGGTCTGCACTGCTTTTTAATTGTTTCTTATTTCTTTAGTTGCAGAATGTCAATTGCAGGATTGCAGAATGACAGAAAACACGATACAACCAAATAGCCAGGCCAGTACATCGCAGGATCCCCATCTAAACAAACAATTCACTGCTCAGACAACCACTGTTGATGCCCAATTCATTTTGTGCACAATTTCTGATTATGTTCCACGATTGCTGAACCAAAACCCAAAAACCCTAAAAAATCTTTCATCCATCCATCCATCATCCATCCATCGATCAGCCTGTATACATCCACTGCTGGACATAGAAAAATTGGACGTGTCCTGGGTGTCAAGAAATGTATAAGAAACCGATCGAAGAAGACTGGATCGAATGCTCAGTTTGTCAAAAATAGTGGCATGAGATATCTTGGATGGATATCTTGGATTTGGTGGACATCTGTCTTCCGTAACTGATGTTAAAATGACTTCGCATGACGTGCGCCATCTTATCAACTTTGCTGCGCCAACTTACCCGACAGGTTGTGTAAAAGTGCGCATTTCTCATTTTTTGAGTTTTGTTGCTTATTGACCCAAAGATATACAATATGATTTTGATATATGTTTTCTTTTCTTACCAATTAATCAAAGAATTAAAAGAATTATACTCGCCGGCATATTTAGCGGAACATAAAAAAAAGGTCCATAATTAAAAAAATATGGTTTTATTTTAAAATCTACTTAAGGTAAATGCACCAATTATGGACAGATTAAGCATTTATTTTTCATTTTTACTTTGTGATTTTTACATTTCACGTATCACGTTCTCAGGGATTTGGAGGCAAATGAAGAAGCATTTTCATAATAAGTATTCGTTGTTTAAAATTAGTTTAATACAAGCTGTAATAAAATATAATTTAAAAAAAATACCCTTGGTCAGGCTCCATTTATGGACAAGGAAAATCCAATTATGAACCCCCAATTATGGACATGATCCAAATATGGACAGCTAGTTATGGACATTCGGTTAATGTTAGTAGAAGGTTCATAAGAAAGAAAATTTTTAGTAAGTCCACCGGGAAAGTTGAAAATTGCACCCGGGTGAAGCCGCTCGCTTGTATTGAAATAAAAACAATGATAAATAATGGAGATACATATTATTAATTAACACAACAAAAATAATATTTTGTTTTGGTCATAAGTCAACATAAACCAGATGATGACTTACTTACTAGTTGCTATTAAGATAATAATAGTTTTTCAACAATAGCTTCTTTATCATACCAAATTTAATCTGACGTTAATTCAGGCCACCGAAATGTATATCCTTTCGAGAGAACCATTGTACTTATTTCATGACTGTTGTCATCAATATTTTTGATAAGTCCAGGAAAGTACTCCCCTTCGTATTTGATTATAACGTAATTATTTTTCTTTGGTAATTGCAGGGCTGTTAGGGGAACATCATCTCTATCTGACTCTTCTGGTTCTGATCGATGATCTGGCTGATCTATCTGATCATCGGGAAATAACTCCAAATCTTGGTCACTTTCTTGATATTGAACATCATTTTCATTTTCTTCCGATGGAGAACTTGATGTTTCTCTTTTCTTCCCTTTTCTATTAACGGTTTTCAATCTTTTCCTTTCATGTGTTTTTTTCTTGTCCTCAGCTATCTTCTTTTATAATTGTAATTTTTCTTTTCTCTCTTCGATTAGTTTCCTTTTCTGCTCCTCTTTTTGTTTCTTTTCCTTTTTTCTTTTGATCACATGTGACCTCCAAGCCTCGCCAGTAATTGCTGAAAGAATCCGTTCCTTAGAATGCCTTTTCTTAGTTTCTGGTTCTGGCCAAAATAAAGCACGTTTAAAAGGCGATGGAAAATTTCCTTGCATTAAATTTTGAAATTTTAAAGGGAAAGGTTTGGAATTAGTGTTGTCTGTCGATATCTGAACTTTATTAGGAGCGGTATGCGTTGCTAAGGACTCAACAGATTCGAGATGTGGATTGTCACCATGAATAGAATTTATCTCTGCACAAACATGTGACGTAGTTGGTTTAACGACACTCGGCTGAATTTTTTCTGTGCCCAACATTTCCGGTGTATTTTTAGATATCTGATCAGATGCTGTCAGATGATATGTCTTCAGATAATGCAGAAATTTCTGAATTGAAGTTTCATGTATTTTAAACGGTAATATGTCACCACACTATGTAAGAGGCTTAGGTTTGGGAGACTGCGAGACCTCTAATGATTGCTTCGAAGTAGTTGCTGCATCGGTCTGAGGTAAAGTTTCAAGACTTTCTCTTAGAAGTTCAGGTTCGGCTGACTGCAAGAACAGTAAGAGTATATTTTTTTCTAGTTGCCATATCTACAATGAATAAAAAAAATCATTTGCATCAGAAAAATGTTGAACCATTTTTGGACAGAATGGTTATAATTTGACAGTGTTAATTTAGAGCTGATTTTTTTAAAAAAATATAAGAATAGATTAACTAGTGATATGAAAAACAAAAGTTGAATAAATAAATAGAATACGTATAAGATGTTGCCATGCTGTCCATATTTGGTTTCAGGCTTAAAAAATATCCAATTATGAACATGTATAAAATTAAAGACTAAAATTCCTTTAAGGTTTTAGGTTAGAATGTATAATTAATCTATCATTATCAACAATTCAATTAATAATGTGTTTTTTAACATAAACGTTACACCTTGCATGAAAAAAGCAAATAAATGTACTTACTTGCATCGCGATCCTTATAATAAATCCCGATTTTCAATTTCTTATTACACTGCGCGAGCGATAGATGGATATGGTCGAAAACAAAATGGTTGAATGCTGTCAAAAATTGTTGGCATCAATCTGTAATATCGGCACTACAGATTAGTGTCGTCATTTGAAAAAAATATTTTACCAATTTCTTATTTTTGGAGGTAGTTTTAAAAATTGTCCATAATTGGTCCGTGTCCATAATAGGTGCACTTACCTTACTACACTTCTTTTGTTATTTATAAAGTTTCATTTTTTTACTTAAAATGAGATCACATTAAGAACAGATTTTGCGAGTAAAGGCTATTTGTGAAAAATAGTACATTTTTGAACTTTTCATGTTACCGGGAAAAGTGAAATTTAATATTAAAATAACAATTAATGTAATTAGATAAATGGTGATTAATATCGCGTATTTCCTCCACGTGCTCTTTTTAAAGTTTCTACCCGTCTAGGCATACTGAGAATGATGTTATCGATGGTCTCCTGGGATAGTCTCCGCCATTCCTCAACTACGGCGATTCGCAGTTCACCCATGTTGGCAGGAGCTGGAATTCTGGACTTAACTTTGCTTTTCAGCAAGTCCCAAACGTGCTCTATTGGGTTCATATCCGGTGATCTCGCCGGCCACTCCATAACAGTGATATTCATATCATTAAGATAAGCTTGAGTTACCCGAGCGGTATGCGGCCGAGCATTATCCTGCATAAAAACAAAATCGTCACCGATATATGAGGCAAACGGTACGACATTTTCTTCTAAAACTTCTCTGATATAGCGGTCTGCAGTCAGACTCCCTCTGTCAATCACTACCAAGTCTGTGCGAGCTCCCAAACAAATGCCCGCCCAAACCATTATTGATCCACCACCGTATGCAACTGTAGTTTCAAAATTTGTCTGAATGTATCGTTCTCCTTTGCGTCTGTATATTCTTTGCCTGACGTCAATTTGATTTAAGAGAATTCTGCACTCATCACTAAACAATACCTTACTCCATTGGTCCGCGTTCCAAAGTCGATGTTCCTGAGCAAAAGTTAACCTGTTTCTACGATGATTTACCTCGAGCCTTGGAGCCTCGGCGGGCACAAATGAACCCAAACCAGCTTCTTCGAGCCTTCTTCGTACCGTACGCTCACTTACGGTTACACCCCTCACTGCTTCTAACTCATGTCGGGCTTGGACGGCCGTCAAACGGGGGTTCCTACGTACACGAAGCCGAATGAAACGATCATCCCTACTCGAAGTGCGTCTTTTTCTGCCTTGTCCTGCTCTTCTCACATAAGTACCGGTCTCCCTGAACCGTTGGATACTGCGATGGATCGTTGAAACTGGTCGACGAAGATCTCTGGATATCACTCTGTAGGTTTGACCATTTCTTCGCATTTCGAGTGCCCTGGCAATCTCCGTTGGGGCTAAGTCAGGCATAATTCAGTCATCAACTCCAGAAAGATACGCGATAAAAAAAACTAACAAAAAACAGTATTTCATTGAAATTTTGAATCAAACTCAGAAGGAAGAAATACTCGAAGTTCGCTCCAGATAAGGTGTATTTGAATAAAATTAAAACAATTGCATAAAATGTGATGTTCAGTTGTTTTCTTAATTTGAAAATATTTCTTTTTAAATTAAATGACGTATAAACCAGCCAGCAACCTTATATGATACTGATATCAAACCTTTTTTTATGTTCCGCTAAATATGCCGGCGAGTATATTAATTTGATTTTGAAACATTGATTTTTCATTTTATTATGACCAATTGTTTAAAAAGTGCGTCATCTTACACCACCCTACCCTATTTTTAGTTAATCAGAAGAAAAACTGAATTGCTCTTTTAAAGTGTGTGCGAGGACTGAGTGACTACACGGTTTTTTCACAAGTCACAAAAACAACAAAAAGCCGTGTGGTCGCTCACTCCTCACAGAAACCATTTAAAATCATCTTAAGACACACTGATTCTTCCATATCTGTTATAAACTAATGTGTCCCTATTTCAGAACGGCAAACCAATAGAAGCGTGTTTACTAGATTTCCAAAAATCACGCATAATGTCGCCTGCTCAAGATATTCTGCTATTTCTACTTAGTAACATTGAAGCCGCACTGAGTCGAAAACACCATCAATATTTCCTCGACGTCTACTTGACAGAACTTCATCGCAACCTTGAAGAAAATGGTCTGGATAAAATTTATTTAATGCAAAATCTAGTTCGAGATATGACGATAGTAGCTCCATACTCGATAGCAATTACTACTATGGCTTATTCGTTATGGTTGGGTCTTGAAGATGATGGCGTAGTCAAGAGCAAAAACACTTGTGATAGCGATGGCAGAAAACAAACAGTGTTGCGTTTTAAAACCAAAGTTGTTGATATGTTGGAAGATCTTGTACATTTCGGTTACATAACATTATAACTTCTCAATGGCAGACAACGCATTGGCGGTTCCTTTGGTACATCAGGTAATCCGCCTGCTGGTTTGCTCGCTATATAATTTTTTTTTAAATCAATTTAATGTCAATGTGAAGATGCTGGATCAGCATAAAAAAGGTCTTGTGTATAAGGATATGTCAAGTGTCATCCCGTTTCGTGGAGTCCACAGGCGACTGGAGGCAGTATCTTTTTCTTGTTTTCTTACTTCTATTTTTTAGAGAGATTGAACTTGTCAAACTGCATCTTTTTTCTTATCAAACACGAACTTGATACTATATATTTTATCATTCATTAAAAAAGTTCCTTATGAAAATTGAAAATAATTACGTTGGCTTACAACAGAACAAAGTTTAGTCAAAACAATAATTAGGTAGTAACAAACAAAACTAAATAGTTAACAGAACTCATTCAATTAAAACCTTAAAACCAACCCTAATTAAAACGGAGGTTATAGAAGAAGAAAATGTTTTTCTCTAAATAAGTTATATATGTATATAAGTAAGAAAAAAAATACTTGAATTACTCACGCCGCCGGGTCGAGAATATTGAGATTTTACAGGGTTCTGCAGATTCTAGGTTCTGCGGTGGAAAGGATTTTGTGAATAAAAATCCTAAATCTACTGTGTAATAACTGATTAATATTAAAATAATTATTATTAAGTAGCCTTATACCCAACTAGCGGATGCTCACGACTTCGTTCGCGTGGTATAAGTTTGTTTTCCCACATGCACTCCTAAATTTTCCGGGATAAAAAGTAGCCTATACCACTCTCCAGGTCCTCAACTACCCGTGCAAAATACCCGTTGCTCTGTTGCAGCGTGATTGAAGGACCAACTCTTTATTTCACCCCTTTGAGGGTAGAATTTTCAAAAACTGTGAAACACATATATTTCTTTGTTTTTAACCGGTAGCTCACATACAAAGTTTCGTGGCTATAACTTGAGACTAAGAAGGACTTTCATTCAAACTTTCAACCCCTATTTTACCCCTTCGGGAGTGAAATTTTGAAAAACTGTGACATACGTACTTCTTTATTTTTTACCGAAAGCCAATTTACCAAGTTTCGTTGAAAGAACTTGTAAAATATCTTGAGAAATGAAGGCCTTTTATACCAACTTTCATCCCCTATTCCACCCCTTTGGGGGTCGAATTTTTAAAAACTGTAAAACAGGTATTTCTACATTTTTAACCCGCAGCTCATATACCAAGTAACATGGCTATAACTTGAGAAATGAAGGACTTTCATACAAACTTCACACCCCTATTTTACCCTTCGAGGGTGGAATTTTAAAAAACTGTGACACACGTACTTCTTTATTTTTTGACGAAAGCCAAAATACCAAGTTTCGTTGATATAACTTGTAAAATATCTTGAGAAATGAAGGCCTTTCATACCAACTTTCACCCCCTATTTCACCCCTTCGGGGTTCGAATTTTTAAAAAGTGTGAAATACGTATTTCTTAATTTTCAACTCGCAGTTCGAATACCAAGTTTCATGGCTATAGCTTTCATGCTAATTTTCAACCACTATTTTGCCACTGTAGGGGTTGAATTCTAAAAAACTGTGATACACGTAATTCTTTAATTTTTATCGAAAACCGAATTACCAAGTTTCGTTTATATAACTTGAGAATATCTTGAGAAATCAAGGACTTTCATGCAAACTCTCATCCCCTATTTCAACCCTTCAGGGGTAGAATTTTTAAAAACTGTGAAACACCTATTTCTTCATTTTCAACCAGTAGCTCGTGTACCAAGTTTCATGGATATAACTTGAGAAATGACGGACTTTCATACAAACTTTCACCCCCTATTTCACCCCCTTAGGGGTGGAATTTTGAAAAATCCTTTCTTAGTGAGCGCCTACGTCACAAAAGAAACCTACTGTAAAAATTTCAAGTTTCTAACCCCAGCGGTTTAGGCTGTGCGTTGATTAGCTAACATTTTATACTCGTATATATAAATGAGATAACCGTATAACCGTACCGTACCGTATAACCTTGCAGTCAAGGGCTAACTTGTGGATTAAAAAAAAAACTTGTAGTGAATTAAAAAACAAAGTACCTACCTACTTACCAGTGAGGTCAATGCTTATATATTATGCAGTACAAACAAGTATTATTTCAATTTGCTGTCAATAACTTGTCACCAATCCCCCAAATCGGAGCCCGTAGGCTGAACCACAATTTCGGCAATATGGAATTAAATTGGTTCTGGTCTGGTCTGGTGGGAGGCTTCGGCAAACTTGGCTAATACCTACTCTGGGTTTACATATAGGATTTGTTACTAAGAAAAATAATGGAATTTCTTCTGGATAGGGGATGGAATGTAATAATATTTTGTAAGACGTGTTGGAAGTCGGCTAATTATGACCCAGATGCATGCTCCCCCCTAGGTGGACGGACGATCTCAAGCGAATAGCTGGGAGCCGCTGGAAGCTAGCGGCACAAAATCGTGTTTATTAGGAAACCTTGCAGAAGACGTTCGACCAGCAGTGGCCGTCTATTAGTTGAGACGACGAAGGAGCTATAGAGTATTCGGACAAAGGTCTTGCCCAATCGACAATACGGGCTTAGAGCAAAGATATTTAAGTATACTTATACGTAAAGTACGTAAGTATATTTAAGTATACTTAAACGTAAAGGAAGCAAAGCGCCTCCCAACTCTACATCACGCTAACTAAGTGCCAATTTAGATCGTACTCTAAACTTCTAAAGATAAGTGTAGAAGGGGTGAACTGGGCGACTAATACCGTTTAGCGATAGGCGCTTAAATCTAAATGGTTCGCGCCCTGAGATAGTTGGCTCGTTTATCGTTTAATCTCCTCACAGCTCCGCGGGGCGTTTGAGAAGCGCGGAATCTAATTGACCTGCATCTTCCCGGGATGATCGATTATTGTCATTTATGAAATAAATTAACAACAATCTCTGTAACGGACTTAAAACTTTGGGTTCGATGGGCACTGTGTTGCATAACTTCACTGGCGTGATGTTATGCCCCAGAACGCAACACAGTGTTATTATCGCGTTACGCTCTTCGTTTGTGGTCACATAACAACCTGGAATGGGTAGTTACAGCTTTTAAATAATATTATTCTTGCCATACACCAATCTAATATTTTCACTTATACGCCAATCTATCATCGTTATCATTAATATTATTAAGTTCTAGGCCTAATTGGTTAACTGTTATTCCGGGACAAAAATATTAAGTTTTTTTGCAAGGAGGAAAAGCTTCAGCCTTCATGATATGACAGCCTCTCATCTAGTTCTCTAGTCCCTATTTTTCTTTATCCACTACAAGTTAGCCCTTGACTGCTACTATAACTATAACGCCTCTAAGTAACTATACTTACCACATAATTAATCATAAGTACAGTTACTATACTACCCGTTTTCATACTTAGGTATTGTTTTTATTTTAAATTTCACTGACTCCCATTGTGATTAGAGTGGAACAGACACGACACACGAAAGTTCCACATCGCAGAGGAACATTTTGGCCGGGCACCTAGTTTGGGCACTCCGTACAAAAGTAAATGACGTGAACTTTTCGCGCGGACATCATGCGGACGTATATTTTCTTCTCCGGTCCGTAGTGTGGTTTCGCCCTAATTCACACTACGGCTGTTAGCACACCGACGAATGTTACGAATGCCTGATACTACGAAGGCAGAGCATTAGTTGTATACCGGCAGTGTGCTAACGGCGTAAAAAGAGATGTCTACTGTATATCATTCATCTAGGCAACTGGAAAACAGCTTTTATTATCGGCCACCTCGCTTTATGACCCATAAAGATCTTCAGATGTTTGTCTGTACAAGTATCCTCTTTTTATTTACTGTCGGGCAGGTGTTCTATAAAACATCATATTTTATTACGTGAGTATATCACCACAATAAACTGTGTTTATCGCGAGCTTTATGTTCCCGCGATGATATTGTAAAAACTTAAAACTACAAAGCAATCACTAAGTATAATTCATGACTGACAATGTCGTACTGATATAGTTAATCAAACCTATGTAGTTACTAGTCAGCCTTAGGTACTACAATGTAGGTGCCTACAATAACCGCATCGTATCGGAACGCTAATTCGCTTAGCGGTACGTCTGCCGGTAGGGTGGTGACACGGCCGAAGCCTCCAACCAGACCAGACCAGAGAAAATTCAGAAACTATAAATTCCCTTATTAATCATACCTTTAATATTATGTATCAGAGTTTGAGGAATTGAAAGATGGCCCTGGCGCTTACGTACCAAGAGGTCCGACCCCAAATGAAATGGGATGAGGGCAAGGGAAATAAAGAAAGAGCTGTTAGGTACGTGCAGTTAACTGTCGTTGACTTGCAAAAGTGTCTCTATTTTTAACAATAAACTACCTATATTTTTTTAGTGTATTCAATTATTTAAGTATAATTGCATATGTAAAAGAACATATAGGTTCTTCCTTACCCTTTGGAAATGTAGGATCATACTGACGTATTTACTCTCATTACTAATTAGGTACATTACTCATTACTACGTTGCAGGAAAATGATCTGTTTGTTTGGCAATGAAAACTTAGAAATAATTAATAGAAAATTTTGTTTCAATCGCCTTCAAACTTACAAGGTCCCGGTAAAGGTGAAGAACGCACTGAAAGTTTAATACAGTCATTAAAGCGCTTACGTAGCTGCAATTACGTTGTCAGCCATGAAGTATTACAGGTTCAGACTCCGTCAGGCATAACAACCATTTTCCCCTTACAATTCAGTTCATCCACTCGCTTTTCACTGCCCCTAATCAAAGGAGAGGCTCACAATAAGAAACCCCGAAAAATTCATCCTATTCATCCCAAATGTCTTTATTTACGACCAATGTTATGTACCCGACAAAATCTATACCTAATGGCTACGCAACTCAAATATCGGAAAAGCCAAAGAACAAAATAATATTCCTCGATATCACGCCAGCTCGGACTCCGCACATGAAATCTCCATCAGCCAATTCTATACACCCATTGAGGAATAACCTAATTGACCCGCAGATTAGCCGAGACATAATCTATGAAAATATTAGGCCAGTGTTCTTTTTGTTGCGGGTTTTGGGCGTATTACCTATATCGAGACCATCGCCGGGAGTAAATCAATTCCAGATCGCATCCCCTTCGATGCTTTATTCTTTCGCCTGTTACATCTGTCTCATCGGTTATGTGCTCTACCTTTCTTTACACAAAGTTCAGATTTTGCGCACGGCTGAAGGTAAATTCGAGGAGGCCGTCATTGAATACCTATTTACCGTGTACCTTTTTCCCATGTTACTGGTCCCGATAATGTGGTATGAAACGCGCAAGATCGCTGGAATTCTAAATGGGTGGGTCGAATTTGAGGTAAGTCGAACTTAATATTTTCTAACAATACTTTCCAATAATAGACGACCTCCTAGGCGCAGGTTTCTTTTTATTAGGGTTTATTCGAGTTCTGACTGACTAGTTCAGTTTGGAAAATTATAATTTCTAGCTAGATTGTCTCGGGTCTGGTCTAGACCGAGGCTTTCACTGCTAAATTAACTGCACTTTAGTATAACAAAGCTATACCGCCAAGTTATTAGTTATCTATCATAGTATTGTCATATTATTTACTAGATGATGCCCGCGACTTTGTCCGCGTGGATTAAGGTTATCGATTCCCGCGGGAACTCTTTATTCCGGAAAATTCCTTAATTGCTCGGAATTAAAATTCACCTATGTCCTTCCCGGGATACGACCTGTGTACCAAATTTCATCAAAATCGGTGGAAAAGATGGCCCGTTTAAACGTAGCAGACAGAAAGACACACTATTAATATGGATTAGTCTTCGTTAGCCTACTTCAAGAGCTTTGTTGTCATGGAAAAATAAGATGGAAAGTATTTAAAGAAAATTAAAAATATTTGCAGGTATGCTATAAAAAGCTATCTGCAGCGAGCGTACTTCCTGTGAAGCTGTATAAGAAAGCTCTGGCGATAGCTGTAGTAATCCCGATACTGTCCACGAGCTCGGTCATCATTACACACGTCACTATGGTAGATTTCAAAGTGATGCAAGTTATTCCCTATATCTTCCTGGAAATTCTGACCTATATTCTTGGAGGGTATTGGTATCTCCTTTGTGAATCATTGAGCGTATGCGCCAGTGTGCTGGCAGAAGACTTTCAACGGGTATGTACCGTTCTGTGTTCCAATCTAAAGATAAACATTAGCAAACTTACTATGGGCACTCGAAAGAATAATAATATAGAACTCATCATACTTACATTATACTTAATAATATTATAAATGCGAAAGTGTGTTTGTTTGTCTTTCAACACACGCCGCAACAAAGGTACGAATCAACTTGATTTTTGGATAGGTATCGTCAAGGAGCTGGAGAGTGGCATGGGCTAAATTTTGAAAATCAATGAGTTCTTACAGGATTTTCAAAAAACATAAATCCACTTCGATGAAGTCGCGGGTATCATCAACATAACTGATTATCTTATATCAAGAAATTAACTATAGTAGAGAATGTTAACTACTGAAATAAAAAGCCAGCTGGGGCTATATAACAAAGTTTTAGGCTCCGATGTGACAATCGAAGTCACATCGGAGAGAGTTGAATGAAGTTACAAAAAAAAGCTACGTGCCCGTCGATATATATGTAGGTACTAGATGGGCCCTTTCATAGAAAAAAATTGGGCGTCCGACTTGTGGTGCGTGCCCCTCACTTTTACAAGTCTGCCCTTGTTGAAATCACAGTCGCCTTTTATTTGTTCATGTCCTTTGTTTCAGGCGCTCCGTCACATAGGACCCGCAGGAAAAGTGGCTGAATACCGCGCGTTATGGCTGCGATTAAGCAAACTAGCTCGAGACACCGGCTTTGCGAACTGCTACACGTTCACCTTTGTCAATCTTTACCTGTTCCTCATAATCACATTATCTATTTACGGTCTCCTTAGCCAAATCTCTGAAGGCTTCGGTACCAAGGACATTGGGCTGGCGGTGACTGCTTGCTGCAGCATTTTCCTTCTGTTTTTCATCTGTGATGAGGCGCACTACGCTTCACAAAACGTTAGTACGAAACATACCTACTTTATTGTTTCATCTATTCAAAGTCCCGGTCGTAACAGCAATTGAAGGCCTCGCTTAATTAAAAAGGTCTCGGCTAGCGCCTCGTTCTTTGAAAACACTTGGGAAATGACTTCACTTCGTCCTTCCAATATTACTCGGCCGTCAATCGCCGTATTTCAGGCGTAGAGAGGATAGTGTACTTTGTAAACTAGTCATAGCACGTTCCAGGTAACGCATATATGCGCTGCATTCGCGATGGCGATGAGCACGATTACAGATTCTTTTCTTATTTTAATTGTATAATACGCCTAGAATGCGTACGCTGGACAGGTTTCCGTTGCATTTTAATGCATAAGTAAGAGAGTATCTAACTTTTCAGGTTCGAACAAATTTCCAAAAGAAACTGCTGATGGTGGAATTATCTTGGATGAATACGGACGCCCAGACCGAAGTGAACATGTTCCTGCGCGCTACCGAGATGAATCCTTCGCAGATCAGCTTAGGCGGATTCTTTGACGTCAACCGTAACCTATTTAAATCGGTAGGTTACCTATAAATCCTATAAATAATCTTTCGCCAGCCTATTTGCAAGGCAATATACTAATCATATCTATAGCAATGACTCGAAATGCATCATTGCCCTGCAGTCATCTTCATCGCCAAGTCAACTACTAATACTCGAAATCCGTCTTGCTATACCTATAGCTACATATAAATAGGTATCCTGTTAAGACTTCCTTAAGCTGCGGTCTTGCACGGCCTGGATCCAGCGGCTCCCTGCGACTCGCTTGACGTCGTGCATCCACCTTTTGTATCGGAAAGTCTAACAACGCTGCATTTTAACCATACGCAGTCCTATTTCGAAATATGTAGTTTTTGATATTCTTAGATCAGTTCTGGTGTTTGCATTATCAAAACCAAGCTTTTGATTGGAGTAATCTTAAAAACGCCTGAACCGATTTTGTCGGGACTTTCGCTAGTAAATAAAGGACTATCAAGGACTGATTGATATCTACCAATTTATCATAGGAAAACAAAAGGTCCAACCAGGTTTTTTGAAAATCCATGCAGATTGTAGACGAATTTGCAAGCAAAAGCTGATTAAAAATGTAATTTACATACCTACCTCAAGTTACGTAGGTAACTAACCTATTTAACTTATGAAGACCTATGTATTATTTTTCTACAGCTCCTAGCGACGATGGTGACTTATCTCGTCGTGTTACTGCAGTTCCAAATCAGTATCCCCGATGACACACACGCAGACCAAATGGAAAATGAAGATAGACCATACGTTAACAATACATCGATGATTGTTGAGACTACCAAAACCACTACCACTTTAGCTACTACAATTCTGACAACACTGGCAAGGAAGAAAAAGAAAAACTAGATAGCCGCGTAATAAACATCTGAAATACTATTATTATGATTTGTAGATAATATTGTATATCGTTCACTAATTTTCTAATATAATAAAAGTTTGCCAATAAAAATGTCTGAATATTTTATTGTACATATTGTATTATTTAGAGCTATAGTACCTACATCATTACAGACATGCATACTTCAGCTTTAGCTGGTAGGTAGGAGGTACCTACTTCACATCAACTGCTTTGTTTCATTACTTTACGCGTTTTATTTTTAACTAGATTATTAAGGTTATTTAATTCCCGGGGGTACTTTTTAACGTTCCACGATAAAAAGTCCTATGTCTTTTCCCGAGATGAAAATATCTACCTGTACCTATAGCAAATTTCATCAAAATCTGTTGAAAAGACGGCCCGTTAGAGCTTAGACAGAGAGACAGACACATTTTCGCATTTATAATATTATGAAGTTCACTAAAATAAGCCCTTGTACTTACTGCAATTACACCCTGCTTACCTGTTAACTATGGTAAGAGTAAGAATGGTAGTTATAATATTTAACACATCCACTTATCGGTTTGAACTACGCGGCATCGTACAAGAACACTAAATCGCTTTTTGATAAAAGTTGTTGACTTTACAACAACTGTGCAGGGTGTGCGTTGCACACGGGCGCAGCGGTCCTAGGGGGCGCCGAGCGCCGCTCGCTACGGAGTAGCCCAACACGGCGCGCGCGTTGGCCGGTCGCGACACTCGTGACCAACGTAAAAAGAACTCCGCTTTGCATACATTTTGCATAGCATCTGGAGCTCCCCTTATATATTTGTCGAATTAGGTACAGCAAAGCAAGGCGTGCCACGAGCGGCTTTTACAATATTTGCTTTCTTGTCGCTCCTTCCCTCCTATAAACACTTTTTACCCGTGTGCAGTGGACCTCGATCGCAGTGAGCTTCCCAAATTTGTCAAATGTTCCCAATTGATATCGAACTTTGTATGTTTGATATGAGGTCGTAATTAGAATGAAGAAATTTCAAAATTTGGACATTGATATAATGTAACATCTAGTGTATAGTTAACATGGGTACGTTTTGGCTTGCTAGGGTAAACACCAGAACATCCTGTCTAATTCTAAATACAGTCAAAGCACATCATGGTATCCAAAACCGACAAATTTTTGTTCTTTAATGTCCAAACAATAGAGTTTATTATCCAAATTTGACAGTTTGTGGTAACTTGATGTGCTGTTACTTTTACTTACCTTGTACCTACCCATTCCATTCTATTGACCGCGCGCTTACTATAGGGGGTGCTAGGGTAGTGTTTGCACAAGGGCGCTTCATGGGCTAGAGACGCCTCTGGTTGTTGTGGCCAATTCTGTTTTACACAATCTCTAAAGTAAAACTGAATTAAAATGGCAGTTCTAAATCTAGTGCTGCCCCTTTCCGCAGGGAGTAAATGCGAAAGTCACTTTGTTTGTTGGTTTGTTGGTTTGTCCTTCAATCACGCCGCAACGGAGCAACGGATTGACGTGATTTTTGGCATGGGTATAGTTGAGCACCTGGAGAGTGACATAGGCTACTTTTTATCCCGGAAAATTAAGGAGTTCCCGCGGGAATAACAAAAAACTTAAACCACGCGGACGAAGTCGCGGGCATCAGCTAGTATAATATATTTAAAAAAAAGTCACTTGTTTCATTTTTTAGAAAAGCACTATACACACCTCGACCGGGAGAGCATTTCTGGTCTCGTACCATATAGCCTAACTAACACTCGACCATAAAACGCGTACTTCCCGGTCTCGCGATGTACTGTACTATTACTCCTGTGCACTAGCGAGTGAAAAGGAACTGTTTTTTTACTACCTACCTACCGCTTATTATACTTATTTACTTTATTATGTTTAATAACCGGTAGTACGATCTTTACTCCTGTGAAAAAAAACATTGCTATTTTTTTACTACCGTTTACAGCCGTTAACCGATAACCGTTTAGCGATATGTTAACACCTGCCGCCTTGCCACTATGTTGTGATTACTCCCATCACGCCGCCATGTGCCGCCATGTTTAACACGTACTAAAATCGCGGCGCTGACATCCGACGCGACGGCGGGGTCACATGAGTACAGATCCCTAGCGGGCGACGCCGATTAAGCTCTTAATTTTAGCACGCACTTTAATGAACACTATAGCTGCTTCCAGTCCGGCCACAGACATGGTCCGGCGCGGCGCTTCATTTACAGGAAGCCGAAGCCGTTCAAACCGAACACACATTCCGATTCTCCATATTTAGCTGCCAGAAAATTCGAGACAAACTGTCAAAGTCAAACTGACATTTGTTAAAAGTATCGCATTGTTGGCTGACCTAGAAAACGCCTAATCCTGCCGTTTTAATTAAGATTTCATTGAAATTACGTTATTATTTACCAAAGCTGATAGAGATTATTAGCAGAAATGGTGGACTACAGCAAATGGAAGGATATCGAGGTAACTTTAGCATTCCTTTTATGGGTTATTTGTAATGTCAACAACTGGTTTCCAACTCGGAAGCCAAGTTTCCCTACATCTCACTGTCCAGTATTTTTTGTATCAATCTCTCTCTGTTAAAAGATTAACAATCCATTAAACTCACTTTTTCTTGTATAGATCTCAGATGATGAAGATGAAACTCATCCAAATATTGACACTCCATCGCTATTCCGATGGCGGCATCAAGCTCGCGTGGAACGTATGGAAGAAAGAAAACGCGAAAAAGAGGAACACGAACAGAGAAAAGCCGAGGTTATTAGAAAGGTCGCTGAAACTAAACAGAAAATAGCTACAGTTGAACCCAACAGTCCTGATTTGGAGTCATTGAAAAAAGCGCTTGCTGAATTAGAAAAGGAAGAGCAAGAAATACAAAAAAAAGAAGATGAATTGCGCAAAAAAGAGAAGAAAACTCCATGGAATGTTGACACTATAAGCGAGCCTGGTTTCACTAAAACCATCATAAACACAAAGGCACTACGGCCCAAGGAGGAAAATTTGACTGAGGAGGAAAAAGAGGCCCGAATGAAAAAGTTTATAAATGATAATGAGAAATTGCTGAAACAGTTTGGTATGCTGCGCAAGTATGATGACTCAAAACAGTTTCTGCAGCAACACAGTCAATTGGTGTGTGAAGAGACAGCCAACTATCTTGTTATTTGGTGTATAAATTTGGAGATGGAAGAGGTAAGCAACTAATATAATAATAAATATTTACTATTACTACTTTGAGCATTTTCAGGTTTCCTGAAAAATCTATGATGTTATAAATTTTGTAGATCATTGTGTTAGTAAAATAATGTTTTTACAAAGTGTAAACTAAGTTTTTATAGACTTCTCAAAGCGAATCAAAAAAATTAGTTCACTTTCAAAATGAGATTTAAGATTCTGTATTAATTATTTTTTGACTGTACAAATATAAAACGGCTGCTGCTCCCCCAATGCCATGCAGTTATTGGACGTCTGCCTTTCAGTATTAATTCATGCATTCAGCAAATTCAGGGATTGTCTTCAAGTCCTTATTACATGGTTTAGCATCAATTATACATAAAACTTTGTCCTTTTCAGAAACATGACCTGATGGAACATGTAGCTCACCAAACTATTTGCATGCAGTACATTCTGGAGCTCTCTAAGCAGTTGGATGTGGATCCTAGAGCCTGTGTTGGATCATTCTTCTCCAGGTAAAGTCATCTAAATCTAAAGAGTGGAAAACTTATTTTTATAAATGCTATAAAATCAAAAGATCTCCATTATGCATGGTCTGCATGTATGTAGGTTTTAAATTTTCCATGGGAATTCTATGATTTTCCAGAGTAAAAAGAAGCATACATATCCTTCCCTGGGATGCAAATAGTATCTCTGTATCAATTTCTGTCAAAGTTTGTTGAATGGATGGGGGAATGTTATTCAGACAGACAATGTTGAACCAGACAGACACTTCGCATTTATAATAACAGTAAAAAAGTACAAATTTAATGGCAGAAAGGGACAATATGCTGCTTCATATTTAGGTTTGTCAGTCATCCTGTCACTTTACTTGCACTGGGGTACTTAAATTCAAGCAAATGCCTACCAATAGTATAGCCCCACAAAGTTATCTGACTCGATGACAGTGTTGCTAGTAAGATATATGAAATAAAAATTAACAAACATAAAAATTTGTTCCAATTTTTACCACCGGGTCATAAAAGTTTGACCGACTGTATATACAGTGTGTTTTGGATTGTCAGTGGGGAAAACTTGTTCTTGTTTGTGTTTTATAAATGGAGGAATTTGATCTGAGGGATCTGGTGTTAATTTAAAAGAAACCAAATATCCATTTGGTGTGGTCCATCTACATAGAATATAGATCCTTATATATTACTAGTGGGGCCCGGCAGACTTTGTCCTGCCCTGAACCTCGAACCCGATTGCATCGCCCCCTACCGGGTCCAATTGTGAAAATAAACCATCAGATGTCCAAACAAACACAACAAAAAATAATTAGCGAAATTGATCCAGCCGTTCCCGCGTGATGCCATGACCAAGGGAAATAGGGATTCATTTTTATATATATAGATAAAAAACAACTAATAGTATTAAAATGTTACAACTTTTTATACAGAATCCAAATAGCAGAGAAAACATACAAAGACTCGTTTGATGATGAACTAGAGCAGTTCAAGGCAAGAATAAAGAAGAGAGCAGCAGAGAAGATACAAGAGGCCATCCGAGAGCAGGAAGAAGAAGAAAGGAAGGCCAGGCTTGGACCTGGAGGGCTGGACCCTGTTGAAGTGTATGAGGAATTACCTGATGTAAGTATTTCTCTAATAACCCAAGCGAATAAAGAAACAAAATAAAATGTAGACTTCCACTTGTATTGTTGACTGTTGTGTTTCGTCACTCGGTCTTTCGTTTCCTGCGCTCAAGAAAGTCCGCAATTAAAATTATGTAAGTAGGTAGCTTAATAAATAAGTAACTTATATTTGCAATTATTAACTACAGGAGCTGAAGAAATGTTTCGACGCCCAAGACGTCCCAATGCTGCAAGCGACCATTGGCAAAATGCCGGAACAGGAAGCAATCTACTACATGAAGAGATGCGTAGACTCGGGCCTATGGGTTCCCGGGAAGAACGATGAGGAACCGACGATGAAGGAAAACGCTACGCCCGAACAGAAGAAAGATACTCCTTCAGTTAGCACTGATGATTTAGACTGATTAATTTAATTATGCCTTTATTTTGTATAAGATATTCTTATAATTTTTATAACATGTACCTGTTATCACCGATGTATAAGGGTCAGTTCAGACATGTGGAAAACGGCGCGTCTGTAAGCCTTGACCAAATATAGTGTAGACCAACACCTTGAGCATTGGATTTTCATGAGGGACAGGTTGACATCTGAATGCTAGCCACTAGCCACTACTGTCTAGGCAGATTAGTCTAATAGCAATTTTCTAGCCATCAAGTTTGATTCGTTTTTACAGAATATGTGAACAAATAATATAAAGACCCATGAATAAATCCACGCTGATTCCGTCTTGTCTGTACTAGCCCCCCTATTACTGTTGTGCCTCAGATTTGAACAGAAAGTTCCGAGTTATAATTTTATTAGGTACTTTAAAGTAGTATTTACAGTCTAGATGTTATGTTACTTTCTGTCAAACCTGTTATATTCCGGATAATGAGATCAGCTTCCCAGTCACATTATTATTATGTACATAAAACACCAATATTTAATGAGAGCAATAAATATAATGCCTATATTCATGTTGTTTTATTTTAGAAATATCCGCATCGTTCTACGTCAGTTATCTGCATGTTGTCGCACAAGCCGCCCCAAACTCACGTCTCGGAGACTACAGCCGAATCGAGACGCATTTGTTACGCCATGAAGACTCTACTCGCTTTGGCACAAAGGTGTTATCATTTCATAAAGAGCGTTTTTCAGATTATCCGATCCGATATCTATACCGAACTCCGGTTGCCGATATCCGATCCATTACGTATCCTCAGTGACGCACGTGCACAGAATACAGGCAGAAAATGTAGATGTAGATACAATTTTACTTGCCCCGATTAAACGATTGGACCACTGACCGATATCGGATCTAATGTATCACCGTCATTACGACAAGCGAAAGTACGTTTGTCCTTCAATCAAGCCGCAACAGATCTATGGATCGAACTGATTTTTGCATGGGCATACAGCATACTGTAGTGACATAGGCTACTTTGTATCAGAGTTCTCCGTGATTTACTACCTGCAAGTCGAACCCTAAGATTTCGACAACATTTTGTAAAAAGATAGGTTGCATCACGGGGAAGGACATTGGCATTTTTTCCCCTGGAAAATTGAGGAGTTTCTGCGGGATTAAAAAAATCTTAATCCAAGTCATTAAGTAAGTATCATCCAGTAGAAAATATTTTAGCTCAAATCCTTAAGGCGCACATGCATAGGTCGACTTTCATACATTTTTCTGTTCGATTATTCTTGAAGAATATACATTTTTTTATTTTTTTTATTTGTTTTATGATTTCTTTAGGGCATTTTACAGACGCAAGTTTCATGTCAGGCAAATATTTACATTATTTATAATTTATAATCGGCATTCAAAAAGTGTCAGATTTACGCATGTGTGAGGTGTGAGGTTTACATTCGTCTTATAAGATGTCGCCCGTGTCGCCTAAATAATGCGTCAAAAAAATATATTTGAGCGCCATCTATCATTATACTGTAAAAAGTACTTCGCTGTTACATGCTATAAAATTTTATAGGATAAGGGAAGTTGAATGAAGGTTCATATCTAAGCACGAGAATTGTGGAAATTTACACAAACGAGTGAGTTGCGAGTGAGATTCATAAATTAAATATTAGGTCGTCGCACGCGCTCGTATTCCCCGACCCCTAGCTAAGCACGAGCATTGTGGATTTATTTAATTGTATGGCGTTTACATACAGTTTATTATGCGTTTCTATAAAAAGAACGCTTATTTCGCTCGTTTAGCACCACGGGGACACATGCAGGGAGGTAGACGGTAGTTCCTGCGTGGATTGTGTATTGCGATTATTTACCTACTTAGGATTTGTAGAGTTCAAAATGAACCAAATAAACAAGACATTTGGCAACATAATATAGGAAACGTAAATATTCCAATGCGCCTATGTAACTCCAGGTCCTCAACTATTCCCATGCAAAAAATAACCTTAAGCTCGATCCGTACCTCTGTTGCGGCTTGATTGAAGGACAAACCAACAAACCAACAAACAAACACAGTATCGCATTTATAATATTGGTAGGTACCTATGAAGTATGATTATAATTTATATACATACTAGCTTTTGCCCAGGGCTTCGCCCGCGTGAATAAAATGTAGCCTAAGTTCTAAGTCAGGCTATAAGCTATCTCCATTCCAAATTTCAGCCAAATCGGTTCAGTAGTTTTTGCGTGAAAGAGTAACGAACAAACTTACTTTCCCCCTTGTAATATTAAAAGTATGATAGGTACCTATGCTTACCTATAGATTGCCTATAGACCTACTGTTTACCCGCGTGGATTTTAGTTTTTTAGTACTTACATACCTACCTATCCCCCGGAAACTGTTAATTTGTCCGGGATAAAAATGGCCTATACTCTATAATTATGTTAATCCAGAGTAAAAGCTGTCTCTATTTCAAATTCCAGCCAAATCGGTTCAGTACCTAAGTAGTATGTAGGTACCTACCTAATTATTGTGTCGTGAATAAAAATATGTATATATAAAACATATCCAAACAACCATTTTAATATTTGATATTTTCATCTAAGTTTATAATTATTTACTTACTAGCCAATGAATTCTTACTAGCTGATGCCCGCGACTTCGTCCGCGTGGTTTGAGTTTTTTGTTATTCCCGCGGGAACTCCTTATTTTTCCGGGATAAAAAGTAAGCCCGTGTCACTCTCCAGGCCCTCAACTATGCCCATGCCAAAAATCACGTCAATCCGTTGCTCCGTTGCGGCGTGATTGAAGGACAAACCAACAAACAAACACACTTTCACATTTATAATATTAGTATGATTTACCAATACTTTTTTTGCATTGTGTGATAAAAACAATCGCCTCGCAGCCGGTACCTAACAAGAAGTAGGTGTAGGTACCTACACAAGACAACGCCGCGCGAAAGAAGCGCCGGCCGCCGCCCGCGCCACACGAGTATACCTATAGTTGCCCGCGCTGCCGGCCGAAGGCTGAAGCTAGTACCACAGTATTGGTATCTACTATCTACCAATACTGTGCTATATGTACGATCCGCGACTGCGAATATAGCTAGGTATTCGAATAATCTACAACTGCTGATGTAGACATTTGTGGGCAACTTATGGTTTCAGTTGTACGATCGGAATGACAACCTTATTTTATAACTCATAAGACTGAATTTCAAAAATGTCAAATGGTTTCATAAGGTTTAAATTAATTGAAACTTTTTATTTGTAGGTATTTTTTAAAATATAACCTTATAAATCTGCAATTATTATGACTCAATTTCAAAATGGAGTTTTATTCGTTAGTACTAACTAGTAACTACTAACTATGTGGGTGGTAATCGACTCAAATTAGGTAGTGGAGCATTATTCAAGTTGGTTACCTACTGATTTTGATACCTAATTAGAATGGAATTCAAAATTGCGCATCGCTAGCCGAAGCGGCCTCTATAGTCCGGGAGGCAGCGGCACAAATTTCGGGTCATTTCCTCCTGTTTTTATTTTTTGAATATCTGCATGAGTTATGTACCTATGCAATATGTACCGTACCTATGTCTAATAAGTATATATGACTGCCTCGTTGGTGTAGTGGTTAGCATGTTCGACTACGGCCGACGAGGTCCCGGGTTCGAGTCCCAGGTCGGGTCACAACAAGTATTGGGGTTTTCTGACAAGAAATTCTCAGTACTAACCCGGAGTTAGGAAGTTGGCGGTGTTTCACTCCTGTGCCTCGGAGTGCACCTGTGGTTGCGCACACACTTGTGCACTATAATATCTCCCGCGCAGATGGCTAATCTCTCAGGAGATTGGCCGCCGTGGCCGAAATTCGGTCGGGAGGACATTATTCATTATTATTATGTCTAATATGGTCGTAATAGGGTTGCGATTCCTGCAGAAAATTCATAAAAAATCTCCTAGCTTCTGGCATGAAACTTGCTCAACAGATTAATTTGAACTTAAAATGTGTAAAAAATATCGTCTTCCAGCTGAATTCCTCAACTATGTATTCCATCCATCAACATTTTTTATTACGAAATGTGTGTGTACGGCCAAGTGCGAGTCGGTCGAACTTGCTTATCTCCGAAGTTTACCAATCCAAAAATACAGAAGTTAAAAAGTATTGTACAGAAGAATGAAAAATGTATAGATTGGAGTGAAATAACTGGTAAACTGATGTTAACAAACTTTATATTATCTATTTCTTTGACAAACTGAATTAATTGTAAAGCATATTCTTGTATTTTATTATATTCTTGTATCGCTAACAAGGGTTTACGATGGCAATAATGTCATTGTATCTGAATTTGAGACTAGAGAAGATTTATTGCAAGTGAGTAAATAGGTATTTAAGTACATCCATATTAAGTAATATTATATATAAGAAAATGTGTCTGTCTGTCTGTTTGTCACGCTTTAACTGCCCATCTTTTCAATCGATTTTGATATTAAAGTCAAAGTCAAACCATATATCTTCAAATTGGTACCTGCAAAGTACTTTTTGACCGTCTATTTTACAAAGTATAAGATGTGATGGTGATAATTAATCAAATCATCCTTCAACTTCGGTATGAGTCGTAAAATCCTAATTTGAGTACCCATCAAAATCTGATTGCAGAATGATTTTACTGGTTAGTCAATATTTTTACCAGAAACTTTTATTTCTTTGCCAAATTGAATCAATATTCTTGCAAAATAAAAATTCTAATTCTAATTCAATATAAAATGTACCTATTCTGATATTACAGACTAGCTGATACCAGCAACTTCGTCCGTGTGGATTTAAATTTTTAAACATGCCGTTGGAACTCTTTGATTTACTGGGATAAAAAAGCCTACCTTATTCTTCATATTTTTTAATATATACGTGCCGTGAAAACAATCACGCTGATCCGTTGCTTCGTTGCGACGCGATTGAAATACAAACTAACAAATGTGCAATTTGTCACTTTTCCATACTCACATATTTTTATTCTATAATAATATTAATAGGTGACCCACCCCAGATTCGCACTTGTACCTAGTGTCTTTACTTAATGGTTAAACCTAATTTTGTATTGATTGGCTGTTATCTGTCCGGACTTCATCTCCGAACTATTTGTCAGGTCTTCATAAAATTTACTTAATAGTAGTACAATCTTTCTAATAAAGAACGAATTGTGTAAATCGGTTCAGATTTGGCTGAGTTATGGAGTATAATTGACAAATTATAAATTTATATAATTAAATTAATTAATAAAAGTCTCAAGGCTCTATGTGGAATTTCCATTAACATGCGCTATTTTGCTCAGAAATTATAAAATTACTACTATTGCAGAAGATTTTATTAGTTGCTTTCAACATTACTAACTGCTGTAAGACTACTACCATGTTATTTAAATAATCAGTCTTCCTGCAATCGGCGCCTAAGGAGTCAATTTTGAGTGAATGCTCATAACCAATCCGTTGAGTAGAAGCGGCATTTGAAGGTAAATACTGAATTAATGTATTTCATACATCATTTTTAACATAGTTTTCTTCATATTTTACTTGAATGTAGTATTGTTTTCTAGTAAAGGTCGTAAATTCTTGAAATACATAATATGCAACAAAATATTGCTGCCGTGAATTCGTTACGGTCCTTTGAGTAGGGGAAAATGGGGTAATGGGAGTCACTTAAGCAAATATTGAAATAAAAAGAAAATAGGAAATATAATCTTTATTGCAACCGCCTTATAACAAAATCTGCTTAGTTAACTAGCATTTGAGATCAATAAGAATCACTTTCCTAATCAACTTTGAAAAATATAAAAGTTTAAAAAAAAAACAGGTTTGACTCCCATTGCACTGAGGTGAGGATAATTGTGGTCAGCCTGCGGGCAATAAGGGTCAAAGATAATCTAGCAATAATCGCTGACATAATCTTTGGCCGACTCCCACCCAGTGCACTCCGCGTGAGCCCATGAGCCACATGAGGTACATCATCATACCACAGTTCATTATTTCATCCGAATTCACCGCAGATTGAGCATCGGTTTTTTGTGTCATCAAAAACATCATCATCATCATTATACTGGCATAAATCATCTGTTCCCACATCCGATACAGAGGTATCATTTTGATTCTTGAAGAACTTGTCTCTTCGATCCCTTCTTCAGCACTTTCGTCTTCTTTCCTTGGCCCTTCATGTTATTTTTCATACTTCATGTCACTTGCGGACAGTGGGGGTCAACCGACTCTCATTACCCACAACTACAATAGTGAGAAAAAAATAAAATAAAAAAATACGTATTAAGTAGTTATTCAGATGATTTAGGTTTAAAGTCGTACTTTATAATAAACGTATAAACGTGTATAAAATTTATAAGTAAATAGATAAATAAATGTGACACTTACCGTTTATTTTACTTCGTTGAAAAATTACATCGACGTGGTGCAAAAACCAAACACTCCTGTCATTGCCGGTGCGGCAGCCATACGGGCGCGAGCGACTCACACCAACTGCGAGGGGTACATAGCGGGTCGAGGAAGTCGCGTACGCGTTATTAGTGTTTGTGGTTTTGTAGAAATTTGGGTGACTCCCATTACCCACTGACTCTCATTACCCCATTTTCCCCTAACTCTTTCGAAATTGTCAGTCAATGGTACAAATTATTACTCAATGGATATCAATCATTTATACATTTATATACTGTTACTCAATCATTCATACAATGTGATTTTACATACTATAAATTGGTTGGAAGTTGCACTTATATTTTTTAGATGTCATTTTACATATTTTAAGTACAAATTAAAGAATAAAGAGTTTAAAATACCCAAAAGTACCTACTACGACTATTATAATTTTATGGTAAGAAAGTGTGATAATTCACTTAACATTGTGATCAGTAATATACTTTTCCTTTGAGTAATTGTCAAGGTTCCACTGACAAATTGTCCTCTCAAAAAACTGTCCTCTCAAAAATATTGCATTTATGCTTATAATATTGGCCATTTATCATTTATATAAGTTATTGTTATGTTATATTGAAATAGATATTTTTTATCGTAACTCGCAAAAACAAAAACATAAAAGATTGTCTATTTCAGAAGAAATATAGAAAAATATGACATTAATTTGTCATTATTGTGTTATATTGTCATTACGTTAGTCAAAAGAACTAAAATTATCAAATTTTGATAGTGTTTCTATTATTTTATGTTTTTCGTCCCATTTTTAGGGTTCCGTACCAAAATGGTAAAATGGAACCCTTATGGTGCGACTTTCTCCGTCTGTCTGTCCGTCTGTCCGTCCGTCACACTCGATTATTTCAGTAACTACCAAAGCTATCGACATGAAATTTGGAATAGTTGTGTATATTAGTGGCCCAAAGACACTGGAATTAAAAAAAATTGGAAATTATTTTTGTTCTTATTTAAAAAGGGGGGAAAATCTGAGGGTTGAAATTTAAAAGTGAGATAACTGTACTGTGTGGGGTATCATATGAAAGGGTTTACTTTGTACATTCTAAAACAGATTTTTAATTATTTTTAGTTATGATAGTTTTTGATTTATCGGGGAAAATGTCTACAAAAATACCGTTCCCCCCCCCTTATCTCCGAAGTTTACCAATCGAAAAATTTGAAATAATTATGGTCAATAGGAATTTACGTATACTTTACAGGAAAACTATAGCCAATGCTCTAACTAGCATAGTTTTTTTGATATTAACAATAAACCTCTACAAACAAAGTTAGTCTTGCGGTTCATTAACAAAGGTAATTATTTATTAATAATGGTACGGAACCCTTCGTGCGCGAGTCCGACTCGCACTTGCCCGGTTTTTCTGATTGGCATGATTGGTAAGTCTAATAAAAACTTCTGTGAATCTTATTTAAAATGGTTTTTTTAAGTACATTTGTGAGATAAAGTTCTGTTTCTGAATGGAATAATTCTCCGTCGATTCATTTTAAAATTATTATTTTTACTATAATTTAACATAATATTTATAATCAGTGCTATTTCTCATAAAGATAAATAAGTAGGAAACACAAATCTATCAATAAAATAACAAAACATGGTAAAAAAAAATCATCGATTTTAAATCATGTAGTTAACACGTTAAAAAAAACGCCCCAACTATAGTGTTATATATTTTTGGAATCTACTCATCAATTTCTAGATGATGATCATTTATAGTTAATCTTATTTTCGAAAAAAAATCAATTTTAGTCTTTAATGCGGGACCATGGTCACCCAATCATTTATTTTTAAAATTTTACTAGCCTATGTCACCCGGAATAAGCTAGGGATTCTAACGATACCGCATTTATCAAAATCGGTTCAGGCGTATAGAAGTTATGGTGGAATATACAAACTCACATACATACATACATACATACATACATACATACCTACGTGAACCCTGAATACAATATACTCCTTTTTTCAGGCAGTCGTATAAAAACATTTCGTTTCCTCTTGGTCTATAATATCGCGGTGATAATTTCTTATTTCGCTCTTGCGCGTAAATCACGCCGCATCACTGATGCGGCGTGCGGGTTGCCACTTGCCACCCATACCCGGTTCTTGGTCTCTCGAAAATTTAATTATAAGCCGGCACTCTGTCCGAAATGATAGTTACGAATTAAATCGCATTAATGAGTACTTGTTGCTTAATTACGCCACTACTATTGAACCGATTTGGCTGAAATTTGTTATGAAACTTTTTATCCCGGAAAAAACCATGGTACTGGAACTACTATATTTTCACAACTTTTGAAGAAAAAAAATAATATTTTTAACTGACTTCAAAAAGAGGTTATCAATTCGACACGCATAATATTCCGTGTGTAATATTATTGGAACTTCAAAATATTCACATAAATGACAATCTATTAGGGCTTCCAAACATAATGTTTGTCCATGCATTTCTCCGAAAATATGCGACCAATCGTTTTTTACTGGCTTACATTTAATTCAACTTAGATAACAGTGCAAGTTTCATTTGAGTTTGTTGTGAGCTCTTCTTATGCCAGGGCGCGTTTGGAACCCTCGTAGCTTTAGTTTTAAGATACCGTAACCGATTATCACCATCATGTTTTTTTTAAAGTAAGTAATTTTTAACGTCAATAAGTGTACCTACAGTGTACCTATATTGAATAAATGATATTGACTATTGACTATTGACTATTATTAGTTTCGATAGTTTTCAAGATTTGGGCAATTGTTCGTTTTCAGTAAGTATATTGAAATTTGAAGTAGCTTGTTTTCCAAAAAAAGTTGGCAACCCTAGCCGCATTATTGTCACCCGTCCCCAGCAAAGACACCCTACCGGCAAAGCCGTGCTGCCAAGCGATTAGCGTTCCGGTACGATGCCATGTAGTAACCAAAGGGGTATAAAGTATGGGTTTAATAAAAACTGCCATATTATCCCTACCTACTAGGTTAGTCCGCTTCTATCTTAGACTGCATCATCACTTACGACCATCTCACATGGTGGCACCATCAACCATGTGAGATTGCAGTCAAAGCAAAGTTTATCTTGTATCCGAATTAAATAAAAAAAATACTAAGCAAAACTAGGCAGTTTTAGTTTAAATGCCATCTAGTTCAATTTTATAGTAAACAATTCGTAGTTTATGTTAGAACCACAGAACTTGGATAGCAATCATGATGTCAGTGTGTGCGTGGGGGTTGCGTATATACAGTAATCGATAT